>JARYGA010014922.1:0-41988 GCA_030545235.1 Helianthus tuberosus | reverse complement strand
AATAGACTAATGGACTAATGCCTAATGGGCTTTTTGTATAAATCAGACTTTGTATAAATCAGACTAATGGGCTAAATCTTAATTGAAGTAGTATAATCTATTAATATAGATAGTTTTTTTTTTATAAAAAATCAGACTTTACTAAAAAAAATTATAATATAAATCCATAATATTTTTTACCTAAGGTGTGCGGACGAAAAATTCGAAGGGGTGCGGACGAATATATCCAAGGGGTGCGGACGAAAAATTCCAAGGGGTGTGGACGGGATTTTCGACGGAACTTAGCACTAAAATTTTTTTTTCCCGGGGGTGCGCCCGCCCACCCTGGGCATGTCTTCAGTCCGCCCCTGGCATTGATTGTTGTTAAATATATATTAGATATAATCAGTTATTATATAATTATATAATGACATATTTAGTGTGAAAACATTAAAATACATGACATAGATGATTTTAATCAAGTTCAAAAGGTTTGTTTAAATCTTAAAAACAATCCTGGTGAATTCGCATTAAAATATGAATTCAAGTCGGTGATTAATCAAGTTTTATTGGATCACTTGGCAATATGCCAATATGGTATTGGTATATCTATAAATGATTATGATATGAAAAAATCGTAATCAACATATGCACGATCTAGCTACCAAAGAAACAAGGTTAATTCAGGTTTTCAATACTATTTATTGACTTGGTGGTTGGTGGCTGGCATCTATATGAGTCCGGTTGCTTACGTGTGAATACTTTAAGCACTTGATTTCTTCATCCCCTACACTAACGAGTCTTCCTACTTCTACTAGCGGTGACAGAGCTAGCCCATTAATTTAGAGGTATCCCCGTATTTGTTTAGAGATATCCTTTATATAAAACTGAAAAAAACAAAATAAAAAATACACTACGAATACGTGGTTGAGCCGTAGCCCGTGATACCTCTCCTTATACTATATTAACACTATAACAACAATTCCCGCTAATTAATTTAAAATAAGTTCGTATATTCTAGAAGATATCTTTAGTCAAAAGTTGTTGTATTTCCCTTATTTACTTCCTACAATCTCTTCGGTAATTACTACGTAGGCCTCATGTATATGTACTCAAGTTTCTATTGTATTTTATATCAATAAATCAATACAAATCTTCCATTTTTATGGTAACTAGAGACTACAAACTCTAAAGAGTATCAACGATCCATCCTATTCAACCTCCTTCATCACATCCATGGCTTCTTCTTCAACCCTAATAACAGTCACCGCCCCTACCCACTTCCCCCATCAAACTAACCTCCTAAATTTTTTCAGTTTGGAAACCTCATGTGCAATCCACTCTCATTGGTCTGGGGCTGGATGATTTCCTTACTGGTGTTCTCGTTGCTCCAACGAAAACCATTACCGACAAAGACAAAGACACCAACAAAGACACGGTCAAACCAAATCCCGCTTATACAACCTGGTTTTGTCAAGATCAGGTCATCTTAAGTGCCCTCCTTGGCTCGTGTTCTGATAAAATTCAGCCACTCATTGCTTCAGCCGAGACTGCTCCCGAAGCCTGGAAGCGCTTAACATCCAGCTTCGCGAGCAACTCACGCTCTAGAATCATTTCTTTGAAATCCAAACTTGCAAAAAATCCCAAAGGTAATCGCCCGATCTCAGAATTTCTTCGTGTTCCTAATATGCGTAACAATTTGATTTCGGTTGCTAAACTATGTCGAACTAATCAAGTTTCGGTTGAATTTTTTCCTTTTCATTTTTTTGTGAAGGATCTCAAAACGGGGGCGCCTATCCTGCGAGGGGAGAACATCAATGATGTTTACTACCTCAATCGGTTGACATCGCTTCCTCAAATCAATGCTACTACATCCGTATCACCACTCCAATGGCATCAACGACTTGGACATGCGTGCCTTTGTATTTTTAAATTTCTTTGTAAAGACCTCGGTCTTCGTTTTAAGTCTTTGTCAAATTCTACTTTTCATTGTCATTCGTGTGCTTTTAATAAATGTCACAAGTTGCCATTTGGACAAAACTCGTTTGTTGCTAATAAACCATTACAACTTCTTTATTCGGATGTATGGGGACCAGTCCAACAATCCGTTGATGGTTTCAAATATTATGTGGTGTTTGTCAATTACTACTCTAAATATGTGTAGCTTTGTCCTATAAAATTCAAATCCGATGTCTCAAAAATTTTCCCACAATTTAAACTACTAGTAGAAAAGTTTTTTTTCAAACACCAATTGTATCCATTTTCACCGATAATGGTGGTGAGTATACCGGGCTTGTTCCCTTTCTCCAATCAATGGGTATCTCGCATTACACCATCCCACCTCATACCCCTGAACAGAATGGGATTGCGAAGCGGCGTCACCGGTACATAGTTGAAACCAGCCTTGCCTTACTACACTATGCAGGTTTACCACTTGCTTTTTGGTCGCACGCGTTTCAAACGGCGGTCCACCTTATAAATTGTCTTCCTACACCGATTCTAAATTCAAAATCACCTTACCAGTTACTATATCGTGCTTCACCAAATTACAAAAAATTAACATTTGGGTGCCTATGTTATCCATGGTTCAAACCTTATGTCACCTCAAAACTTCAACCCCACTCTCAACCTTGCATTTTTTAGGCTACTCTTCATCTAAATCAGCCTATAAGTGCCTTGATCCTAACACCAATCGAATTTACCATTCTAGACATGTAAGCTTTATTGAGGATAATTTTCCATCAAAAAATAAAGCCACCAAAATTTCTCCACTACCAAGAGTGGATGACTTTTTCACCAATTATAATTCATTACCATCACCTTTGCATACTTCATCCCTCAATTACCTTCTTCTTCCAATACATTCCCTACGTCACCATCCAATTCCCATGCATCCCAACCAACATCATCTATGTCACCCTCCCATGCAAACCCCACTTCATCCCATACATCATCATCTTATGATTCCTCATATGTATCGTCCACCTCCCAAACCCAATCCACCATTCGAGAACCATCCTCATCACCCCCATTCTCGCATAACCCATCTTCTGACGAGTCCCCTTTACATCATACTCCTACATCCGTTGCCGCGTCGGTACCATCTCCACCTTCACCCTTACCTCCTAGAAATCGCAAACCCAACCCCAAGTACTACGATTCTCACTTTGTAAATACTGGTACTGTTCATCCTATCCCTCACTCTCTTGAAACCAACACCTATCTTCAAGCGTCCAAAGACCCTTTATGGCGCAAGGCCATGGATGATGAGTATAACGCCTTGTTGTGTAACCACACGTGGGAGCTTGTTGCTCCAAGTTCGAGACAACCCATTGGGTGCTAATGGGTTTTTTCGCATTAAGCGGCATCCCAATGGAACTATTGACAAGTATAAAGCTCGGCTCGTCGCAAAAGGTTTTCTTCAAGAATATGGTAAGGACTATTTTGACACCTTTAGTCCGGTTACTAAACCCGTTACTATGCGTACGGTTTTCTGCGTTGCCTTGTCTCGAGGATGGTCATTGCCTCATTTAGACGTAAACATGCCTTTTTGCATGGTAATTTGCAAGAAGAGGTTTACATGGTGCAACCTCCTGGTTATGTTCATCCGCAACTTCCTAATCATGTTTGCAAACTACGAAGGTCTCTTTACGGTCTTAAACAAGCACCGCGGGCTTGGTATATGGCTCTAACATCCTTTTTGATTGAATCTGCCTTCACTAAATCACATGCGGATGCCTCGTTATTCATCTACAATTGGGATGGTGTCATATGCTATTTTATGGTTTACGTCGATGATATAATTTTAACAAGTAACAATCAACAATTCATTGATAAGTTTGTTCACAGTCTTGCATCACGTTTCCCGGTCAAAGATTTGGGTTATCCAAACCACTTTCTTGGAGTGGAGCTAATACCAACTACCAATGGTCTATTTTTATCCCAATACAGGCACATACATGATTTGTTGAGTATGCATCATATAGATGGAGCGAAACAAGTTCTCACACCACTATGTTTCTCTCAAGTTCTAACCCTCTAAGATGGAACACTGAAAGTTGATCCAAAACCTTATCGTAAGCTTGTCGGTTCTTTACAATATCTTGCTTTCACAAGACCGGACATTTCCTTTGCTGTTAACAAGCTCTCTCAATTCATGCATCAACCGTCTCAGACGCCTTGGCAAGCTCTCAAACGCTTGCTTCAATATCTTAAAGGTACAGTTTATCACGGGTTATTCTTGAACAAGAACTCTCCAATAGAACTTACTGCCTTTTCTGATTCCGATTGGGGAGGTATCGCCACCGCTGGTCGTTTGACCACAGCTTACATACTTTATCTTGGTACGAATATTATCTCTTGGAAATCTGCTCGGTAAAAATCAGTCTCCCGATCATCTACCGAAGCCGAGTACAAAGCTCTTGCGAATGCTGCTGCGAAGTTAGCATGGGTCGAAAACCTACAGAAAGAACTTGGCCTTTCTACGCATGTGATCCCCCGGCTCTATTGTGATAACACAGGAGCGACATATTTATGTGCCAATCCAGTCTATCACTCGCATATGAAACATGTCGCCTTAGACTATCACTTCGTTCGTGAAAAAGTTTCAGCCGGTACACTACGAGTTCATCACATTAATTCCACGGATCAACTAGCGGATGCTCTTACGAAGCCATTGTCTCATGCTCCATTCTTGAGATTATGGTCCAATATTGGAGTCTCTGATGAATCCTTCATCTTGCGGGGGCGTATTAACACTATAACAACAATTCCTGCTAATTAATTTAAAATAAGTTCGTATATTCTAGAAGATATCTTTAGTCAAAAGTTGTTGTATTTCCCTTATTTACTTCCTACAATATCTCCAGTAATTACGTAGGCCTCATGTATATGTACTCAAGTTTCTATTGTATTTTATATCAATAAATCAATAAATATCTCCAGTAATTACGTAGGCCTCATGTATATGTACTCAAGTTTCTATTGCATTTTATATCAATAAATCAATACAAATCTTCCCTTTTTATACTATACCTCCGCCACTGCCCATAAGATTCGGGTTTCATTATAATCTCCCACTTCATATTTTCTTGATACTTGAAATTGAATCCATCAGATGATATTCAAAATAGTTTTTTAATTATCAACATACAAATGCCAACTACAAAACAGAAGCCCATAACACAAGGCCATCATTGTAGTGACATTGAGAGAGGGGAGGCATGCATGCTCACATTTGTTTATCGTAAACTCATCAAATACTTTGAAATATCATTTGAGCAATTATGTATGTTTATATTCAATTCTTTAACCATTTATAAATGAAGGCACATTTTATAAAGTTCGTATAATCTTAATAAACAATTTATTTTATATAAACTCACTAGTTTGTTGTAGAAAATGCAAATCAAACGCACACATAAAAAATAGATAAACACATGCACAATTTAAGTTGTATGAAATGGTTTATATTTATGGAGACGGGTTATTGTACAAAGGACCCTTAACTTACAAAGGATACGAAATTACTAGTACACGACGCATGCCCTTGGGAAAAAGGAACTTCGTCCGCGCCATGATCACAGATAAATATTAAATTATTACATAGTTTATATGATGAAAGCACAACCTATGCTTATAATTGCTCACATACATAATTAAGCAATTTATACACATTCCTGGGTAATTTATATAAATAATTATGCAACTTATTTAATAATTATGCATATACATAGTAGTTACGCATGTTATACGCACAATACGTTAACCTTTTTTTTCATTAAAAAATTTATAACAACACTATACTCAAATAAAAAAGAATAAAATTCTCAATTTTATGGTATAGTTAAAAAAATGTCACAAACATTAAAGAAACGAGGAAGCTTAGAAAAAGTGAAAGATGATATATTATACCAGTTTTACCTCTTCAACCTTTTTTAGTTGGGCAAAGTGAATATGTGGCTGTTTCACATCTAACTTTACATGTGAAACCATCCAGAACTACGTAGTTTTGTTAAAAATCCTTCCAAATTTCAATTCTTAATTAACTTAACTAAAAATTATCTATATCTTTTCAACTTTGGAAAACATCATCGTCCAAAACAATATTGTGAAAAATTGTGTGGCAATCATCCAAGAATTTTGTCAAATATTGTTCAGCAATCATCTTCTTCAACTAATTCCAAACCCAATACAATCGAACATCCAACTAATAGCAATTGATTTTGATCGATCCACTTGCCAAGATCACTCTGCCGTACCTTAGTTCGAACCCACTAATTTGATTTCCAACTGGTCGATCACGGAGGAGGCATGGTTGTAAAAGTCCCGCCTTGGCTCCGAGTACTCCCCGAGTACTCGCTACAAGGTAGGCTGCCGAGGCCCGAGTACCGTTCACCTAGGCCCATTACTCCCCGAGTAATCTCCGCCTAGGCCGAGTACCTCCCGAGTACTCCCGAATCCGACTAGTGAGCGCCTAGCGACTTTTGTAACCATGGGAGGAGGTAAACTGATATGATTTGAATAGAGATTGTTGTTGTTATTCTAAATTTCTACATTCGATTACTTTCCAGCAATTTAAGTTTTTAGTTTAAAATACGAATCAATATGGTGTATGATGTGCGTAAAATGCAACATATAAATTACATCAAATAAGGCATAAAACTAACCATTTTTTAGTACTAATGTTGGAAAAAGTGTACTTTTGTCTTCCTTTTGTATTTTCAGGATTAAATGAGCATAAATGAACAAAAGAAGCAAATATGCAGCAAAATCTAACATAATTACAAGAAAAGGAACAAACGTCGCATGCCCGACCCCTCGACAGCATCTTCCCAAGCAAAAACAAGTGAACAAAAGACTGACCACGGCCCCGTTCGTAGCGGACACGGGGGCGTGGTCATGTGTCTGCAGAAAGGATAAAGCTATAGAAGCTTCTATTTCCCGACACGGGGGCGTGCCCAGCTCAACACGGCCATGGTCAATGCTAAGATTTGCAGAATCCAAGCAAATCTTGATAGTACAGATACGCTTTGGCACACGGGGCCTTGCACAGCGGACACGGGGGCGTGTGGAGCTAATGTAGACAAATTGCAATTAATGAAGAAAGAGAAAGTGGATGGACACGGGGCCGTGCCCGGGCTTCTGTGCAGGCTATAAATAGAGGTGCTTGGTTCACTTCAAAGGCATCCCTTGGCAAACACCTCTCTCACACTTCACCCACACTCCACCACCACTACAACCCACATCCACCACCACCATCCATCATCCATCATCCATCATAGAGTGTGTGTAGTAGTTTCGGGATCCAAGATTGATAGTAAGAGTTCTTGACAATCAAAGGCCATGTTTGCCTAAGTCTCTTACATCACTTGGTGAAGACAAGCATTTAGTGTAATACTTTTGTTTTTTAATCTTTTCGCACTTTTTATTTGGTTTGTATTAATGACTTTAATAACTAGTTTCTTATGTTGAAGGTGAAACTTCCTTATCATTTGTCCATGGTGTCTTGGCGTTATTTTACTGTCTATATAAAATAAAAGATTTACACCATTCATATCTCTACGGTCTATATAGAGATATGTTTGCTACCTGGTCGGGGGTTAAGGGAATGGTTTGGTAAGGTTCTTGCCTTGTTCAGTGTATAGATCCTGCAAGGACCTGGGTCAAGCTTACTAGGACCTCCTTCAATACCCACTGGTATTGGATGGCAGGGGTGCGAATAGCCTGATCCCCTCATATGTAAACTACTATTAATACATTAACCCGGCTACTTGGGATTGTATCCCTGCTGACTCAAACCACTTAGCCGAGGGTAACGTCACCTTCAAAAGAGGGGCCTACCACATTACGCATTAATAACTTAATTAATTATCTTTCAATATTCCGACCCTTTAGGATTGTATCCTTGCTGACTCAAACTACTGGGTTGAGGGTAACGTCACCTTCAAAAGAGGGGCCTACTACTATAACTAAGATAATCTCTTAAAAAGTGCGAAAGTGCGGAAATCATCAAAGGTTACACTAAAAGCGAGTCGGGTCCAAGTGATTCATCTTGTCTATCTGTTTTATTTTTATTTTATTTTTTCACCATTTTTAGTTTTTTTTTCATGTTTAAAACTTTTTCTAAACTTTTGATTTGATTAGACCTTGAGGATAAACCGGTATTAAAAGCTCTTGTGTCCTTGGACGACCTCGGTATCTTACCAACGCTATACTACGCTCACGATAGGTGCACTTGCCCATATGTGTGTTTAGTGTTAGTAAAATATCGTGTTTTATAAATTTAAAACGTGACTAAAGTTTAAAAAGGGCTTAAAATATAACCAAAATTATATAATACACTGCATACATCAAGTTTTTGGCGCCGTTGCCGGGGACACAAGGATTTTAAGAAAGTTAGGAATCAACGGCCTAATCGTTTTTCTTATTTTTCTATTTTTTTAGGATTTTTCTTAATTTTTCAGTTTCTGCAAAGCTCGGCACGGGGTCGTGCCTGGTCGGAGACGGGTCGTGCCTAGCATCGTTATTGGCAGTTGTTATTTTCCGAGTTACAGAGAGTTGAGCACGGGCCGTGTCGGTGCAACACGGGGCCGTGTTGATCTCTCCAGTAACAGGGATCCGGAAAACAATCACTGTAACTCCGACCACGGGCCGTGTTCATCTGAGCACGGGGCCGTGGTGAAACTTCTGACCGACACTATTTTTGTTTTTATTGCAGGGCCTGGAACCCAGGCGCCGCACCTGAACTTTCTACGTAGTGTATGAGCTCCAGTTCCAGTAAAGACATAAAAGAACCTCTAGACGAACCCAAACGATTTCTAAGAAAAAGGCTTAAAGCTAAAAACCAAGAAAAAGTTTCGGGGGACCCTCTTCCAATGGCGGATCAACGTACCCTCATGGATTACCTACGACCCACTGTAGGTAATTTTGGCGCCGCTATCAATGCACCGAATGTTGATGCCAACAACTTCGAACTTTGGCCGCATTTGATACAAATGCTCCAAAACTCCGCAACCTTCCACATGCTTGCGGACGAAGATCCCCATTTACATATTACCAACTTTTTGGAAATATGTGATACTTTTCGGATCAACGGAGCATCTAATGACGCCATCCGCCTCCGAATGTTTCCATTTTCACTAAAAGACCGAGCTAAGGCTTGGCTTAACACCCTCCCAGTTGGTTCGGTAAACACTTGGGATGAACTAGCCCAAAAGTTTCTGTATAAGTATTTCCCTCCCGCTAAAACGGCTAAATTAATGACTTAAATTAATACGTACTCACAAGAGGACGGGGAATCCTTATATGAAACTTGGGAAAGGTTCAAGGAGCTACTAAGAAAGTGTCCTCATCATGGTCTTTCGGTATGGCAACAACTATCCACTTTCTATAATGGGTTGTTGCCACACACAAGACAAACACTTGACTCTAGGTCCGGGGGACTTCTAGGTAATCGTCGCCCAAATGAAATTTACAATCAAATTGAGGAAATTGCTCAAACCAATATTCAGTGGCACACTCCCCGAGGCACAAAATCTATTGCCCCGGGCGCCCATAAGGTTGACGAAAGCACCTCTTTGCAAGCCCAAATCGAGGCCCTCTCTTCAAAAATCAAAAAGTTAGAAATGGCAAAAATGGCCTCGGTTATGGCTTGTGAAGGGTGTGGTGGGCCACATGAAAATTGTAGTTATATAAAAGAAATGGATAATCAAACAGAAACGGTAAACTACATTGATAATAGACCTAGACCGTCAGGTCCTCCAACGGGTACCTACAACCAAGGATGGCGTAACCACCCTAACCTTGGTTGGAGAGAACCCAGCAATAGTAGTAACCAACAAAATCAAAACCAACGAACAAACTTTCAACAACCGAGAAACGAGTCACAAAATTTCTCTCAACAACAACAAGGGGGACGAGAGAGGCTTGAAGATACTATCTCTCGCCTCATCTCCGACACCGACAAGAAAAACTCGGATCGATTTCAACAACTGGAATCGAACTTTAGAAATCAACAAGCTAGTATTCAAAACATTGAAAAACAATTAAATCAACTAGCTCGAAATTTCTCCGAGAGACCACAAGGCGCGTTACCCAGTAATATCGAAACCAACCCGAAGGCGCAAGTACATCTCATCACATTGAGAAACCATACCGTAGGTCCCGAGGAGGCTCCGATACCTCCAACCGAAAAGAGCTCGTCTAACCAAACCGAAACTTCACCAACGCCCCAAAAAGAGACGACTCCTCCCCCAAATCAAGAGCCTACCAAGAATCCTCCGGTACCTTACCCCGGTCGGTTACTTCACCAAAAGACCGATGAGCAATTCACAAAATTCGTAAATCTACTAAAACAATTGCATGTTAATATTCCATTTATAGAAGTCCTAACCCAAATGCCCAAATATTCAAAATTTATGAGAGACTTCCTCACTCACAAAAGGAAAATTGAATCATTGCAATTAGTTAATTTAAGCGAAGAATGCTCCGCCTTGCTACTCAGCAAACTCCCACAAAAGAAGATCGATCCCGGAAGCTTCACAATCCCTTGTTTGATTAGGGGATTACCCATACGCAATACACTTGCCAATCTCGGGGCTAGTATCAACCTCATGCCCGCATCAATGTTCGACTGACTCGGACTAGGGAAAACAAGCCCTACAAAAATGAGCATACAACTCGCTGATAGGTCCATTAAATATCCACAAGGTGTCGCCGAAAATCTATTGGTAAAAGTCAGAGACTTTGTCTTCCCGGCCGACTTTGTCATACTAGATATGGAGGAAGATACCGAAGTACCACTCATTTTAGGGAGGCCATTCCTAGCTACGGCCCACGCAATGGTAGACTTGAATGGTGGGACACTAACATTGAGGGTTGGGGACAAGGAGATGAAGTTTGGGGTTGGGAAAAGAGTAGAAGATGACGACCCGGTCAACTACATGAAGGTCATAGACTCTTGTTTGGATGATGCTCTCCGACGGTGCAACATGGGATGCAAACCATCCCACTTGGGTAACATATGACTGGCTTTGGGTCTAGGCAAGGACCTTTATAAACGTGGCGCACCACGGAGGCATTCCGCGGAACTATCCCTAGTTTAGTTTAGATTAACTTTTATGCTTTCTAGTTTAGTTTTAATTTTCAGGAATAAAACACACTCGGGATGATGGAGGTTACTAAGGGAAACTTGAACCTACACCCCATGCACAAAAACAGAGCCTCCCGGCAATTTTTCTTCATTACAGCTAGTTCAGCACGGGGCCGTGCTCAGCCAACACACCCCATGCCCGATGATTTGCAGAAAATGCCCAGTTCAGGTAACTGGACACGGGGCTGTGTTCACTGAACACGCCCCCGTGCCCAGCCTTCTGTAAACTATGATATTGGCAATCTGAACACGGGGCCGTGCCCGGTCACCACGGGCCCGTGCCCAGATGCCAAGTAACATAAATTTTTGTTTTTTAACACCTTTTTACACATTCAATCAACCTAAAAAATTATTTTTGGGACACATTGAGGACAATGTGTAATTTAAGTGTGGGGGGGGGGGGGGGGATGCTAAAACCTTGAATTTTGCAAGTCCTAATAACAAGCCTTTCACAAAACTCTATTAGAACCGCTAATCACCCCAAATTTTTTCAAAAACTTTTCATTTTTTTTACTCGTCTTGGTTTAATTTGAGAATAACAAGTTCTAAAAAGGTTATATTTTTACAAATTTACAACCGATAGCGTCGTGATAAAAAGAACCAACATAAGAAAATTATGAAACGGCATGACAAATATAGTTAAAATTTGATTGTATATACATGATCACATTAAAAACCTATTCCCACAAAAAGTGAGTTTTGAGCCTTTATTGAGCATACAAATACATATCTTTAGATTAAATGCTCATTTTTCCTTTCTTGTGTGAATAGCCGCTTGGTTTCTTACGACTCTAGAACTTGCCATGACGATACATTCCCGGTCCTTACCAACTTAAACCCAAGTAAGTAAATGATGGAGGCATTAGGACTAACCCTTTTTCTTTTCAACACCATTATTTTTCATTTTTTTACCACCTACCCCTTTGAGCCTAAACCTTTTCGTTTCTAAACCCACAAAACAAACACCCTTTACCCACCAAAACCCTTTTTATTTTTAACCCTTTAATTTGGTAAAAAGCTCGGTCTTCATGTGACATTCCTTATAAAAAAAAAAGAAGTATAGCAATAAATAAACAATTCCCTCAAAAGAAACTTTGTTTGAAAATGCTTCTTTTTAATAAAAGTCACAAAAACAAAAAAAGTTTTACGACGACCGACACTTTTTATGCCTTTCGCCCTTTTTACTAACCACTAACCCAAAACCACCACCTTTAACCCACGCCTAACCCTTCCCCAAGTCCTCTTGATATTTACAAAGGTGTATAGTTAAAAAGGAGGAGGATTGATTGCTTGGCAAGCATATGGTAGAAGTAAGTTCCATGCCGATCTCAAGTGTTTCACAAAATACATCTTTGGCCGAGTGTTGAGTGATCTCCCGTGAGGTATGTGAACTTGTATATAAATGGAATTTTAAAAAAAGTATGTTATGCCCAAATAAGTAATTTCTCTTATGAAACGTTCAAAATAAATCACAACGAATAGGATTGTAAATAACATAAAAATAAAGCCTAATAAAGATCTTGGATTCCCGACACTCAAGACAAGCCCAAACCTTCACTTCTACCGATTCCATTTGGGAGTGTAAGCCACATTATAAAGAGTTTTGCTTGAGGACAAGCAAAGATTCAAGTGTGGGGGTATTTGATGTGTGTAAAATGCAATATATAAATTACATCAAATAAGGCATAAAACTAACCCTTTTTTAGTACTAATGTTGGAAAAAGTGTGCTTTTGTCTTCCTTTTTGTATTTTCAGGATTAAATGAGCGTAAATGAACAAAAGAAGCAAATATGCAGCAAAATCTAACATAATTACAAGAAAAGGAATAAACGTGGCATGCCCGACCCCTCGACAGCATCTTCCCAAGCAAAAACAAGTGAACAGAAGGCTGACCACGGCCCCGTGCCCAGCGGACACGGGGGCGTGGTCAGGTGTCTGCAGAAAGGACAAAGCTATAGAAGCTTCTATTTTCCGACACGGGGGCGTGCCCAGTATAACACGGCTGTGGTCAACGCTAAGATTCGCAGAATCCAAGCAAATCTTGATAGTACAGATACGCTTCTGCACACGGGGCCGTGTGTCACACCCCAAAAACGTCGCAACGGAATATAAAACGTAGTGGTGACGAAAGCTGGTGCCCATTTGTATCTTGCTGAACGATGCATCGTAATGTTGGACATTTTAATTTAATTAAAACATAGATTTTAAAACATGAAGTCTTAAAGTTCGTCACAATCATACTATAGTTAAATTGTTTTGATCCTTATGGTATCTTATTACATTCGTCCCAGAGAGTTTAAAAGTCAGTCCAACAAATTAAGTGATTAAACATGCATCAATAACCACAAGATACGCCATAATTCCCGAAGCTGATCTCAAGTACCAGTAGAACACGTTAAAAATCAAGTGTCAACACAAAGGAAGGTGAGTTCACTTATTTGTTTACTAACAGATTTTATTTCAAGGAAAACTTTCTGATTAGGTGCTTATTCGAAAACAATCCATGTAATTTTAGAAAGTCCATTTTATTTCCTTAATAAAATCCATGGGCCTTCCGTCGGTTCATTACTCCGACAATAGTAGTACTGCCCATGTTTTGTATATTAAATTCTAGTGTCAACTTTCAGACTCGTATGTTAGCTAGACGATACGAACTATATATTAACCATGCAGGGATAATCAAAGCTAGACAATAAACAGAATCTTAATTCGTCATTTGACATTGACACGGGGTGACCGGTCACAACGGGGTTCTCAACCCGATAGATATACCAACAATTCCTCGCGTACCATACTTAACTGATTAAACGACATCATGGGCGCAGGGTTCTTTCTCGAAGAACAATATGATGTCTGCCTCATGTACAATATATATATCCTACTAATATGACAATTTAATATACTACGACTTACGAATTCCCCTGTCACTCAAATGTTGAGACTCAGTCCGGAATTCATTCCCATTTCGTACGGTCTCGTTTCTCTTAAGAAATACCGCACTTACAATATTCATTCTTCAAAATCGTTTTACTTCGAAACGTATGACTTATCAAATACATAGATTTTCAGCGAAAATATATATTTTATATTAAAAGGTATGTTTTATTTCGAAAACATTTTTAAACCCTTTTAACAACGTGTTCCACCCCCAAAATATATATAAAACAGTAAAAAGAGGGGTTTAGTGACACTCACCTTTGGGTGCGTATTTTAATACCGCAATCCCAGAAATTGATTATATACGTCCAAATATGGGAACAATTCTAAATCAATATACATTTAATCACAAAAATCCTAAGTTTCTCTGTTTCTTAGAATTATCACATAACTTTGAGATTTTCTTGAAAAGTTGTCATTTTTATTATGTTGGCACGTTAAAATATATATATATATATATATATGAGTCCATATACATTTATATATTTATTATGATTTTTGCGACTTGAACGATTTTATTGGTGACCATTGTTGTGTAAATCCGTTAACTCTCCTGTTTATATGCAATATATCTACGATTTGCGCTTCGTAATATATATATATATAAGCATAACGTTCATAGAATTTAACACCGAAACACGCGAAATCTTGTTAACTCATCCATTTTATCATTTTTTATAGCAAATATACATAAAACATTTCATAAGTATTAAATTTCATGCTCGACAAACAAGTTACACATTTAACGCGATTTTTACCGTTTCTACCGCACAAAACGTACAAATATACATGCATAATCCATATCTTTAAAATCATGTTAAAACTTAACATATTTTCATATTCTCATGTTTAAACCACATAATACATTTTATCACATAAGGTTCACTCAAAATTTACCCATACTAGTGTTCATTGAAAAAATGCGTATTTTAGCGATTCGGTAACGTTTTCGGGCGTCGGAAGTCACGTATGACCAACCAAACACCAAGTAAACTTAAAATTAGTTAAAATACTTATTTTTAAACTAAAATTATCAGTTTACTTATTGATCTAATTCAGTTTTATAGAAATTACTCGAAAAGCCGATTTTTGACCGTTTTAACGCATAGTTTTGCGTTAAACGTTACTATAACCATCCCAACTCGAAAAGACTTGATATTTTAACACAATACATGTTATTTACTGATTAAAATAGTGGTTATAACCATATTAGTGCAGTTTTTATGTAAGTCACATAAATCATGAGATTTCACGTATTTTACAACTTTTAATGCACCAAGTACAACATGCAAAGCTAGCAAACATTATGACATAATCATATATCACTAAATACTTTAAAATACTTTATTTTTATTGTTTATAAACTGATTAAATTTTATTTTTACTAAATCATACTCAAATCGCCTTTTTATAATCATAAATCAGCATGCATGCTTGTGTACAAGTATTTAAAGCACATATATCATATCATCATCATTTCATACAAGATAATATGTATCTAACCAGAAGTTAAGTCATGAAAAACTAAGATATGTTCATCATTTAATCATTTAAACATAATTTCATACAACTATCTTTCATAATTGAACACATGACAAAACCTACATGCATGCCATTCAAGAAAAATTTACCAAACAAGTATCCATCATAAATAAAACTCAATCTCATATGTATACACACATACACATATACTGTTATAGGGGAATGTTCATTTGAGAAGAATATTCTTCCAAGAAGAAAACTAAATTTATCTAGGCCCTATGTTTTTTTGATCAATGGTTGTGAATCAATATATTATTGTTGTCCACTTTCAATTAATGTTTTAATTAATAAGGTTAGAATAGACAATTTGATGTATAACACTATTAAATATTATAAAGGGTTACTCCAATCTCATTAATGTCACCATAATTTTCTCCTTTACCATCATTAATGTGTTGGGTCCTACACCAATTTTATAAGGAGTGACTAAATTATTTAAAGTGTTGTGTCCTACACATATAATATTATATGTCGTAAAATTATTTAAAAGTGTTGGGAACCTACACATTTTGTACCCTACACCAAAACATTGTTTTCTTGGTGTAGGAAACGTTGTTAGTATGGTGTAGAAAACGTTGAATATGTAGGATCATGTGTATGAATGTTTTTTTTTTTTTGTGTAAGGTGCACAACTATTTTATAGGATAGAATCATTAAATGATTAGGGATTATTAATTTAAATATAAAAAATAAAGGGTAGACTAATTAAATGATTGGTTTAAATTACCTTTGTACCCTTTTATTCTTTTTATTCTTAATTTGTGATTCTTCTCATTTGAACTCTCCACTACTTTTATATATACATACATATATTTATCTATTTTTATTTTACATAAAAACCCATTTCTTATTAGTTTTCAAGTTTGTTAATTATTCAAGAACTTTGAGAAACTTTAATCATTATCAACATCATCAAGAGTCAAGAATGTAATTTTTAAAGTAAATTTTATACCTACAAGTTTTTTATGGGTTTCTTGACAAAGTGTGATGAAATGGAGCTTGGTGTTTGCTTGAAACACCTCCAAACCACCTATGGATCTTCACACTAACTTGAACTTGCTTGGAAAGACTTGAATCTTCAAGAAAAGGGCCTTGAATTTTCGAAAATGATGGGGATGAGGGCTGTTTTCAGCCGGGTATTAGAGGGAGAGAGAGAGAGTTAGAGTGCTTGTGATAAGTTTGCATTGGTTCAAGTGTGTATATGGAGGAGGTTGGAAGCATAATCATCATTTACTCTTCCAAGAATGACAAATGTTGAACATGCAAGAGGAAAGAAAGAGGTGGGGCTGCCATGTACTCGCCACATGGTCCCTCTCTCTCTACATATTCGATTATACATACATATATATATATATATATATGTGTAAATGTTGAGTAAAAACTGGTATTTTACTAGATACCGGGTATTTTATCTAGCGTTTTAATCCCGTTTTAGTGCGTTTTAAATTATTTTTAACACTCTATAAAAATAACCTCACCAAAATATTATTGATCAGTATTTTGTTAGTCGGGACTGGCGACGTTGTCGGTATTTGGCAGTATGCGCGTCGTGCTGCGCGGTACGTGCTTAAATTCGAAAAATAGAGTTCTTAGCGTTTCAATTTATTTTTTTCACGAATATGATTAAAATTATTATTCTAATCATAACAGACTCTTTTTAGGATTTTAACACTGATCGGGTGGTCACCGATGTTCGTTTCGCATTTTAACCGTTACGCGATAAGCGTTTAATTTACCGTTGCCAACATAATTTTTATCAAAGTTTAAATTTACCAACTCGTTAAATTTCACATATAAACATCATAATCGGTCAAATATGGCCCTATTACCTATTTACAACATGTGCTACAATTCTACGATACGGCCTGAAAAGCCGGGTGTCACAGTCTCCCCATGTTTAGGAAATTTCGTCCCCGAAATTTTTACTCTACAGGTTTTGTTTTCATACTGGGTGAAAACAGAAAAAACAGGTTTAATGAATATAGTCTTATAGTTTCTGCGAGAAACTTTGATTCTTACAAAGAATCTTCGTAGACCTATATTACATACACTCTCAATTCCTAATCTCACATCTCAACGCTCTCCATCCTGATGGTAGCTTGAGCCTATAAGCGACTGGTCCAACTCAAGATGGGCTCTCGAAAGGACTAAGTCAATGTGGCTCAACTTTTCTTTTCTCTGCCAAACCTAACAACATCTCTGCAAGATAACTCCTTTATCAGAACCAAATCTTCAATCTGGAATTCCAATAGTTCCTTCAATTGTCCATGTATTCCTTCTGTTGATCAATTGGCGACTTTAACCTTCCCTCGATCCAGGCAAATCCTGTCGCTGGTTTCCTAGATAAACTAAGGTCTGGTTAATTGTCCTTTGTTACGTCATCTCGACAAAATGGTGATCAACACTTTCGTCCATACAAGGCTTTAAACTGAGCAGCCTGAATACTAGCGAACAATAGGAACCTCTCCGATATTCCTACATTTGGCCTTCATATCCACAACGTTAACAAAGAACGCAGGATAGCCTTTTCGCAACAACTCGAACATCTTCACAATACTGATGACTCTCAACCATCAACACTCAACACTCGAAACTCGACACTCGACTCGGTCGATCTTCTCGAACAACTACCACCTTTCCATCATCAGAATGAGGTATCATAGCTTGCTTCTCCGAGCAATAATCCCTGCTTCGTTCTTGGATAATCAACCCATCCTCACATCTTCGTCAAAGCTCCCCAGTTCCACTGGAAATAAACCAACACTAAAACTACGATCACCTAACTAAATACTACAACTGCAAGTGACCTCAATAGTTTCCATCAACTTACCAATTGCTAGTTCTATCGGGCACTTTATACTCAGCTTTCTTGTTGGTGAACACAAAAATGGTTCAGAGTTTTTCGAACAAAACTCAAGTCAGCTTTGGTATTAAAAGTATGAACATGGATTGGTTTTTGATTCGAAACATACCGGTAACAACAATAAGATCGTCTCGTGCCTTCCCAGCGTTTAGCTCGAACGCTCTACCCCTGGCATCATGACCCTTCATTCTCAGACAATCTCTCTCGAAATGTCCTTGCTCACCACACTCGTAGCATCCCTCGAGCGTACCTCCCTCCGATGTACTCCTAGCATAGCACTCGCGAGTTATATGTCCAGTCCGACCACATCTGGCGCACTTTCTCCACTCATCTTCGTGAGTCTTCCTCTCAAGACCACTCCTGCCATCCTTGGCATTATCCTTTCCCGACTCTCTAGGGTTAGCTACACACGCTTTCTCCAATTTGCGTTCCTCACCACACTTCTCACCGGTTTCCTTCCTCGAACTCTCAGACTTTCGCTTTCGCGAATCCCCAGACCCAGGCTCGGAATGCGGAATTATTTGAATAGTCGATCCGCTGTGACGGATAGACATCAGGCATACCGTTGCCATGTCATTGCATAGGGTACCAGTAAATGATCTTGGGTTACAACCCTGGATTGTTTTGTGTGTACATCTATGTACTGTTCATAAAGTTAATGAAAAATTAGAATTACGCTCCGATTATATCATAACACAGGAACTACTAAAACTTTCCGATCATTACATCACCTGAAGGGTCTCCGATTCTGTGTCCCACCAAACCATGCCCATGAGTATCACTCCACATTCCTGGCCAATATTTTGGTTAGCATCGCGCTATTCCATGGCAGTATTAACGTGTTGGGCTATGAGTTGTGCCAACTCCTTTGGGGTAATAGGTAGTCCAGAACCCTGTCTCGCTTTTGGCGGCATTTCGTCGTTTCTATTATTACAACATAATATCAACATAAGACGATTAACCAAAAATTATTCAATCATCAAACATTAGTGGATCAATCATGGCGCATGTATAATATCCACATATTAATGAGAACTATTTTTAACCAAAAGGAACCCATTCGATATTTATATCAGAAATTTTCAAAGCTTGTTTTTAGTACGAAGACTAATCAAAATTCGGCGTGTCTATATCAACACCCGCAACAAGTCTATATGAAATTTTCTCCTAAATATCTGAAAATTTGGCATGCAAGCCATAAATAGGGTTCATCAAATGAAACATACAAAACAATAACTGAAACAACCAACAACTAATGCTTCAATCCTTGGAAGTCCAACAACTTCCTAACAAGCTCTTCTAGTTCATCATAACAGTCCATCTGTCCCTCTAAGTCCTTCATTGTCTCCATGCCTCCGCGTAACGTGGCGATCTGACGATCACAGTGAGAGCGATTGACCCAAACCCCTTTCTGCCTCTTCAAAGCGGACGCTATCTCAACTCTCGAAGTCGATGCGATCTCTGTAATGGGTCGAGTCCTCTTCCTACAACGAGTGTAGAATAAAAGAGGTGTAGCAAAACACATGACTCGAATATCAGAACAAACGATTCTGTGACGATGGACGAAAGAATCTCAAGTGTAGGCTCGACAGTATCAGTGGGCGGAACTACTAATGGCTCTATAGATCGAGACATGATATATCATAACCGTACAAAGTAAGTGTGTGATCAATATAAATAGTAACACATAAGGCCCCAAATAGACAGAAAATCACGTATACACATAAACACATAAACACATAAGGGTTTTCATACATGATAAAATTTTTCTATGTTTATTTTAAATTCTCGGCTTCGAGAATTTTGGATTTTATATTTCAAAATTCTCTGGTTGAAGTCTAGTGTTTTCCTCTGAAAACATCTAGTTCGCTAACAACCAATGGCTCTGATACCAACTTCTGTCACACCCCAAAAACGTCACAGCGGAATATAAAACGTAGTGGTGACGGAAGGTGGTGCCCATTTGTATCTTGCTGAACGATGCATCGTAATGTTGGACTTTTCAATTTAATTAAAACATAGATTTTAAAACATGAAGTCTTAAAGTTCGTCACAATCATACTATAGTTAAATTGTTTTGATCCTTATGGAATCTTATTACATTCGTCCCGGAGAGTTTAAAAGTCAGTCCAACAAATTAAGTGACAAAACATGCATCAATAACCACAAGATACGCCATAATTCACGAAGCCAATCTCAAGTACCTGTAGAACACGTTAAAAATCAAGTGTCAACACAAAGGAGGGTGAGTTCACTTATTTGTTTACTAACAGATTTTATTTCAAGGAAAACTTTCTTATTAGGTGTTTATTCGAAAAAAATCCATGTAATTTTAGAAAGTCCATTTTATTTCCTTAATAAAATCCATGGGCCTTTCGTCGGTTCATTACTCCGACGATAGTAGTACTGCCCAGGTTTTGTATATTAAATTCTAGTGTCAACTTTCAGACTCGTATGTTAGCTAGACGATACGAACTATATATTAACCATGCAGGGATAATCAAAGCTAGACAATAAACAAAATCTTAATTCGTCGTTTGACATTGACACGGGGCGACCGGTTACGACGGGGTTGTCAACCCGATAGATCTACCAACAATTCCTCGCGTACCATACTTAACTGATTAAACGACATCATGGGCGCAGGGTTCTTTCTCGAAGAACAATATGATGTCTGCCTCACGTACAATATATATATCCTACTAATATGACAATTTAATATACTACGACTTACGAATTCCCCTGTCACTCAAATGTTGAGACTCAGTCCGGAATTCATTCCCATTTCGTACGGTCTCGTTTCTCTTAAGAAATACCGCACTTACAATATTCATTCTTCAAAATCGTTTTACTTTGAAACGTATGACTTATCAAATTCATATATTTTCAGCGAAAATATATATTTTATATTAAAAGGTATGTTTTATTTCGAAAACATTATTAAACACTTTTAATAACGTGTTCCACCCCCAAAATATTTATAAAAAAAGTAAAAAGAGGGGTTTAGTGACACTCACCTTTGGGTGCGTATTTTAATACCGCAATCCCAGAAATTGATTATATACGTCCTAATATGGGAACAATTCTAAATCAATATACATTTAATCACAAAAATCCTAAGTTTCTCTATTTCTTAGAATTATTACATAACTTTGAGATTTTCTCGAAAAGTTGTCATTTTTTATTATGTTGGCACATTAAAATATATATATATATATATATATATATATATATATATGAGTCCATATACATTTATATATTTATTATGATTTTTGCGACTTGAACGATTTTATTGGTGACCATTGTTGTGTAAATCCGTTAACTCTCCTGTTTATATGCAATATATCTACGATTTGCGCTTCGTAATATATATATATATAAGCATAACGTTCATAGAATTTAACACCGAAACACGCGAAATCTTGTTAACTCATCCATTTTATCATTTTTTATAGCAAATATACATAAAACATTTCATAAGTATTAAATTTCATGCTCGACAAACAAGTTACACATTTAACGCGATTTTTACCGTTTCTACCGCACAAAACGTACAAATATACATGCATAATCCATATCTTTAAAATCATGTTAAAACTTAACATATTTTCATATTCTCATGTTTAAACCACATAATACATTTTATCACATAAGGTTCACTCAAAATTTACCCATACTAGTGTTCATTGAAAAAATGCGTATTTTAGCGATTCGGTAACGTTTTCGGGCGTCGGAAGGTACGTATGACCAACCAAACACCAAGTAAACTTAAAATTAGTTAAAATACTTATTTTTAAACTAAAAATATCAGTTTACTTACTGATCTAATTCAGTTTTATAGAAATTACTCGAAAAGCCGATTTTTGACCGTTTTAACGCATAGTTTTGCGTTAAACCTTACTATAACCATCCAAACTCGAAACGACTTGATATTTTAACACAATACATGTTATTTACTGATTAAAATAGTCGTTATAACCAGATTAGTGCAGTTTTTATGTAAGTCACATAAATCATGCGATTTCACGTATTTTACAACTTTTAATGCACCAAGTACAACATGCAAAGCTAGCAAACATTATGACATAATCATATATCACTAAATACTTTAAAATACTTTATTTTTAGTGTTTATAAACTGATTAAATTTGATTTTTACTAAATCATACTCAAATCACCTTTTTATAATCATAAATCATCATGCATGCTTGTGTACAAGTATTTAAAGCACATATATCATATCATCATCATTTCATACAAGATAATATGTATCAAACCTGAAGTTAAGTCATGCAAAACTAAGATATGTTCATCATTTAATCATTTAAACATAATTTCATACAACTATCTTTCATAAATGAACACATGACAAAACCTACATGCAAGCCATTCTAGAAAAATTTACCAAACAAGTATCCATCATAAATAAAACTCAATCTCATATGTATACACACATACACATATACGGTTATATATACATACATATATTTATCTATTTTTATCTTACATAAAAACCCATTTCTTATTAGTTTTCAAGTTTGTGAATTATTCTAGAACTTTGAGAAACTTTAATCATTATCAACATCATCAAGAGTCAAGAATGTAATTTTTAAAGTAAATTTTATACCTACAAGTTTTTGATGGGTTTCTTGACAAAGTGTGATGAAATGGAGCTTGGTTCTTGCTTGAAACACCTCCAAACCACCTATGGATCTTCACACTAACTTGAACTTGCTTGGAAAGACTTGAATCTTCAAGAAAAGGGCCTTGAATTTTCGAAAATGATGGGGATGAGGGCTGTTTTCAGCCGGGTATTAGAGGGAGAGAGAGAGAGTTAGAGTGCTTGTGATAAGTTTGCATTGGTTCAAGTGTGTATATGGAGGAGGTTGGAAGCATAATCATCATTTACTCTTCCAAGAATGACAAATGTTGAACATGCAAGAGGAAAGAAAGAGGTGGGGCTGCCATGTACTCACCACATGGTCCCTCTCTCTCTACATATTCGATTATACATACATATATATATATATATATATATGTGTAAATGTTGAGTAAAAACTGGTATTTTACTAGATACCGGGTATTTTATCTAGCGTTTTAATCCCGTTTTAGTGAGTTTTAAATTATTTTTAACACTCTATAAAAATAACCTCACCAAAATATTATTGATCAATATTTTGTTAGTCGGGACTGGCGACGTTGTCGGTATTTGGCAGTATGCGCGTCGTGCTGCGCGGTACGCGCTTAAAATCGCAAAATAGGAATTTAAGCGTTTTTATTTATTTTTATCGTTATAAAGTAATAAACTCATCAAATTATTATTAAAATGA
Source organism: Helianthus tuberosus (assembly GCA_030545235.1). NCBI lineage: Eukaryota > Viridiplantae > Streptophyta > Magnoliopsida > Asterales > Asteraceae > Helianthus > Helianthus tuberosus. The sequence goes on along the minus strand of JARYGA010014922.1, from coordinate 18,185 downwards.
TTATCAGTTGCTTTGACAGGCTGTGTTGACAGTATTTTGTTGGTATATGCGCTGCATTGCGCGGTACGTGCTTAAATTCGAAAAATAGAGTTCTTAGCGTTTCAATTTATTTTTTTCACGAATATGATTAAAATTATTATTCTAATCATAACAGACTCTTTTTAGGATTTTAACACTGATCGGGTGGTCACCGATGTTCGTTTCGTATTTTAACCGTTACGCGATAAGCGTTTAATTTACCGTTGCCAACATAAGTTTTATCAAAGTTTAAATTTACCAACTCGTTAAATTTCACATATAAACATCATAATCGGTCAAATATGGCCCTATTACCTATTTACAACATGTGCTACAATTGTACGGTACGGCCTGAAAAGCCGGGTGTCACACCGTGCCCAGCGGACACGGGGGCGTGTGGAGCTAATGTGGAAAAATTGCAATTAATGAAGAAAGAGAAAGTGAATGGACACGAGGCCATGCCTAATGGACACGGGGCCGTGTTCGGGCTTTTGTGCATGCTATAAATAGAGGTGCTTGGTTCACTTCAAAGGCATCCCTTGGCAAACCACCTCTCTCACACTTCACCCACACTCCACCACCACTACAACCCACATCCACCACCATCATCCATCATCCATCATAGAGTGTGTGTAGTAGTCTCGGGATCCAATATTGATAGTAAGAGTTCTTGACAATCAAAGGCCATGTTTGCCTAAGTCTCTTACATCACTTGGTGAAGACAAGCAATTAGTGTAATACTTTTGTTTTTTAATCTTTTCGCACTTTTTATTTGGTTTTGTATTAATGACTTTAATAACTAGTTTCTTATGTTGAAGGTGAAACTTCCTTATCATTTGTCTGTGGTGTCTTGGCGTTATTTTACTGTCTATATAAAATAAAAGTTTTACACCATTCATATCTCTACGGTCTATATAGAGATATGTTTGCTACCTGGTCGGGGATTAAGGGAATGGTTTGGTAAGGTTCTTGCCTTGTTCAGTGTATAGATCCTGCAAGGACCTGGGTCAAGCTTACTACGACCTTCTTCAATACCCACTGGTATTGGATGGCGGGGGTGCGAATAGCTTGATCCCCTCATATGTAAACTACTATTAATACATTAACCTGGCTACTTGGGATTGTATCCCTGCTGACTCAAACCACTTAGCCGAGGGTAACGTCACCTTCAAAAGAGGGGCCTACCACATTACGCATTAATAACTTAATTAATTATCTTTCAATATTCAGACCCTTTAGGATTGTATCCTTGCTGACTCAAACTACTGGGTTGAGGGTAACGTCACCTTCAAAAGAGGGGCCTACTACTATAACTAAGATAATCTCTTAAAAAGTGCAAAACTGCGGAAATCATCAAAGGTTACAATAAAGGCGAGTCGGATCCAAGTGATTCATCTTGTCTATCTGTTTTATTTTTATTTTATTTTTTAGCATTTTTTAGTTTTTTTTCATGTTTAAAACTTTTTCTAAACTTTTGATTTGATTAGACGTTGAGGATAAACCGGTATTAAAAGCTCTTGTGTCCTTGGACGACCTCGGTATCTTACCAACGCTATACTACGCTCACGATGGGTGCACTTGCCCATATGTGTGTTTAGTGTTAGTAAAATATCGTGTTTTATAAATTTAAAACTTGACTAAAGTGTTAAAAAGGGCTTAAAATATAACCAAAATTATATAACACACCACACACATCAGTGTACCTTAATTAGAACCCATGAAATTGATTTCCAGATGGTCGATCATGGAAGGAAACTGTTATGATATGTAAAGTGATTGTTTTAATTCAAAATTCCTGCATACAATTACTTTCTAGCAACTTTGATTGATTAATTTAAAATACAAAGTTTTTACTTTTGTTCATACAGGAAATGCATAACACATCGAATTTCAAATCACATCTGATTGAAGATATTGATGCGAATGGGTATTTGGTCATCAATAACGGCCCAAACGTTCAAACAGAGAAAATAACTGATGTAGTCGTAGATTCTGGGTTTGATAATGAAGAAGCTAATGATGTAATGGGAATGGTTTTCAATTCTCCCGATGATGCATATGATTTCTACAATCGCTATGCATTTTTACATGGATTTGAATACGTATATCTTCGGCTTATAAAAATAAGAGCACAAACGAGCCTTATATAAGGATATATGTGTGTAACAAAGAAGGTTTCAAAACATGAAGTGTAATAGTTCTAATGGAGATTTTAAGAAACGTCGTAGAGATTTAAGGACCGGGTGTGAAGCATATACTCGGATTTCAAAAAGTAAAGAAGGGAAATGGTTCGTGGATAGATTTAATGACTCACATAATCATGAGCTAACTGTTACTCCAATCAAAGTAATGAAACATCGGTCTCATGGGAAGTTTCACCGTGCATTGGCATGCAAAGCCCTAGTGTCGAAACTTGGCCAATCTGGGTTGAAACCTTGTTAAATCAAGAAGGTCGTAAATACCATGAAAGATTCAAAAGAAAATGATGTTTCATCAAAGCAATGTGCAGATATATTAGCAGAACAACGAAAACAATATAAAGGTAAGGAATTTTACGGGCTTATTAAACGTTTCCAAGATAAACTAATAAAGACCCTAATCTTTAATTTGTTGTGGATTTGTTTGACGATGGGTCTCCAAGAAATATTTTATAGGCTGACAGGAGATCAAGAGACTCATATATACAATTTAGAGATGTCGTTGTGTTTGATGTCACATATATGACCAACAAATTTAAGATGCCATTTGCTCCTTTTGTTGGGGTGAATCATCATGGTCAGTCAATACTTTTTGGTGGTGCACTATTAGAAAATGAGAAACAAGATACTTTTGAATGGTTATTTCAAAATTTCTTAAAATGCATGTTTGACAAGTATCCATCAACAATAATTACCGATCAAGATAAAGCTATTGGCAATGCAATTAAAAGAGTTTTTCCAGAAACTCGACATCGATATTGTTCATGACATATTAAGAAACATGAGATTGAACATCTCCGAGCACTTAAAGCTCATTGTAGTGACTTTCAAGAATTACACAAACAATCGGTAAAGAGCAATCCAATTGAGGAATTAGAAACTCGATGGGAATTGGTATGTGCAAAATATAATTTTGAAAGTGGCAATTGGATAACAGAGATGTATAACCAACGTAAATATTGGGCTAAAACCTTCTTGAAGGATTGTTTTTTTGCTGGCATGACATCAAGCAGAAGAAGCGAGAGTATTCATTCATTTTTTGATGGATATGTGAACTCAAAGACCATGTTGAATGAGTTCGTAAGCAAGTATGAGAAAGCTGTTGAGACTCGAAGGGCTACAGAAGAAGATGAAGACTTCAAGACAATGAACTCCAAGCCAGTTCTTTCTTCTATTAATTTAATAGAGGCAAAAGCAAGTTCACGTTATACTAGGAAGCTCTTTGATGTATTCAAAAAAGAATGGATCGAGCTACCTTGAACTTAACTCATGAGAAAATAAGCAAGAATTCAAAAGAAGTCAAATATAAGATTGGACAATTGGATGTTGATAAAACATATTGGAGAAATGTCAAATTTCATCTCTTTGAGAAGATAGATGTCTAATAATCAGTCTAACAGAAGACAAGTTGTTATCCCATTTATTTTATGCTCTTGACAAAAGATCGAACACTTGGTGTGCGTCACTAGCCAAACTTAAACCAGATCAAGCGATTACTAAAATTCACAAACCACAAAAGGATACTTAATCATAAATTGGATAAAAGACAAACAATCACAATAGATTTTTCAATCAATCCGCAAATTAAAAAAAGACAACTTATTAATTCCAGTCAGCCCTGCATAACGCAAAACAAAGAACTTCATATACAACAGTTTCGTATGACTAATACATATCTATACCTGTTTGATTCCATCGAGATACTGAAGTGCATCAATGATGATAGCATAGAGATCTGCACCTTTAAGAGTTAGGTTTATCCTACACAGATCTGATCGAGTTAGGGGAAGAAGAAGGAATTTAGGACGAACTGCACCATATCTGATCGAGTTAGGGGAAGAAGAAGGAATTTTAGGACGAACCTGATGAAGATCGATTGGGTATAGCATGAGAATGAGAGCGGGAACCAATTTTGACGTAACTTGATGGAGCAAGATGAAGTTTGGAAAGATTTTTAACAAAACTACGTAGTTTTGGGGTTACCTCTAAATTAGTGGGCTAGCTCTGCCACCACTTATAGAAGTAGGAAGACTCGTTAGTGTAGGGGATGAAGAAATCAGGTGCTTAAAAGTATTCACACGTAAGCAACCAGACTCATATAGATGCTAGTCACCAACCACCAAGTCAAGAAATAGTCTTGAAAACCTGAATTAACCTTGTTTCTTTGGTAGCTAGATCGTGCATATGTTGATTATGATTTTTACATATCATAATCATTTATAGATATACCAATATACCATATTGGCATATTGCCAAGTGAACCAATAAAACTTGATTTATCACCGACTTGAATTCATATTTTAATGCGAATTCACCAGGATTGTTTAGAAGATTTAAACAAACCTTTTGAACTTGATTAAAATCATCCATGTCATGTATTTTAATTTTTTCACACTAAATATGTCATTATATAATTATATAATAACTGATTATATCTCAAATATATATTTAACAACAATCAATGTTTATTCCTGTTAAGACTACATAGTCTGGCCGGAGTAGGGTAATGGGGCTCTCCGATTTGGGGAGTGTGATAGCATAACACAAGAAAGTCGTCGTTCCAAAAAAATGTTTATTTTTTTATATTGGTGAATAATAATCTATACTTTCTATAAAAGGAGAAATCTGAGTGACATAAGAAAAGCTGAGGTGGCAGCCAGAGAGGCTATCCAACAATGCTTTTCTTATGTCATTATTGCATCATAAAGCCTAATATATAAAATCACTTTAAAATCTATCTAAAACTCTGCCTTCCAAAACCTTTGCCCATATCCATCCATACTTTAAAGCTAGCAGAGGTTGAAGGTTCATATAATGCTATATATCAGCAGATGTTTAGTTGCCGGTAATTTCAAATTCAAAATGCCTGGGAATACGTAATTTGCAATTAATGCATGTCACTCACTCACTTCTGTCAATCATCTTCGTATATAAAGGTTTTTCTCTCATTTCCCTTTTCATATTTACACTCTCGTGTTTTCTGCTTTTGTATTTTGAAATTTGAATTCGTTCTGATTTCCGAATTAGAAGCATGTCAGCATCAGTTGAGATTAACAATTTTAGTTTTGTTAATGATTTGAATCCTGGGAAAGATTTGTGGCACATGAGAGCGAGGATCATCTGAAAATGGAATCAAGGTTATAAAATGGATCTCATCTTCATTGATGAAAAGGTAATGTGTATTTGTGTTTTTGTGTTTTTCCGTTCGTGTATAAATGATTCCATGGATGTATATCTGTGAATACCTGTTTCTATGCTTTATAGGTTTCTATTATAAATGTTCCTGGGAAAGATTTGTGGCAAATGAGAGCGAGGATCATCCGAAAATGGAATCAAGGTTATAGAATGGATCTCATCTTCATTCATGAAAAGGTATGGTGTATTTGTGTTTTTTCGTTCGTGTATAAATGATTCCATGAATGTATATCTGTGAATTCCTGTTTCTATACTTTATAGGTTTCTATTATAAATGTTCCTGGGAAAGATTTGTGGCACATGAGAGCGAGGATCATTCGAAAATGGAATCAAGGTTATAAAATGGATCTCATCTTCATTGATGAAAAGGTAATGTGTATTTGTGTTTTTCCGTTCGTGTATAATTGAGTTACATAGATGTATGTGTGTGAATTCCTGTTTCTATGCTTTTTAGGTTTGTATTATAAACGTTCCCGAGTTTTGTACGGTAGTTTATTGAGGATGTATATTCTTTGATTTTTACTTTTTTATCACAAACTGTAGGTTTGTATGCAAAAAAAAAAATTACTTTGTTTAAATGTTCTTCAGGTAGATGTTGCTGGATCTGTTATTTGGTGTGGAGGTCTTGAATTCGTTGGCCGACCTTCAAAAGAAACTAACAGTATGAAAAGCGATATTCAAGACTTGGAGTAAGTTGTCGTTTACATGTTCAGTCATGCTAATAAATGAGACTAATAGTCTTTGTATCTAATGTGGAATCATGGTAATAAATGAGATCAACAAATTTATTCTTCAGGTGAATATGTTAGTTAATTTGTTGCTCATTTACGACTTTAATAAATGGTCATAATTTTCGTTTGATTTTACGTTGTTATTCATTCAGTTTTAGTTTTGATTTTATAGATTCTAGAAAACTAGTCATAAATTAGTGTTTAGTTTATGGTTAAATGAATATTGTTTTCATGTAGGGTTACGCTTTTGCGATGTATTGTGTGGAATGATTATGCTCTGCAGATTAACGAATTCATCTCTAGAATGGCAGCTCATGAGTATGTGATGGCTGTTATACAACATGGAAAGTGTATGGAAATGGAAAGGTAATGTTTGTTACTTTCTGCAAATCATAACTATACCCTTTATTTCTGGCAATATAATAAAAGGTTGAATAAATATTCATTAATTATTTTGTAATCTGTTGCAAGGATGTTGGTGAAGTTACGGAAGACTTTTCAGCTGTTGAAATTGAAAAGGATTCTGGATTAAGTTTGAATGGAAAGTAAAAACAACTTATTTTTAAGACTAAAATTGTGATTATTATTTATGTTTGGTAACTTTTGTTTTAACCTGCTGTGTTTGAAAGTTTGGTATGTTATAGCTACAATTTGAATCATCTAAACCGATGGATTTTGTATGTAATTGCTACAATTTGAATATTATTGTTATTATATTATTGTTGATATTTATTTTTTGCACAAGTAGTAGGGTTGTATATTTTTTTAGTGAATGAATACTACTTTAATGAATTGGTTAGTACGAAAACTGTTAGCATCTGTTGAACAGACTTTGCTTCAACAGACCTTATCATCTGTTGATCATGGTCTGTTAAAGGTCTTCTGTTAAACATCCTTTGTTGAACTGCATCATCTGTTAAGCCACAACAGAGGTTCTCTTTGATGCTGGCCTTTGCTTGAACAGTCTTTGTGTTTATCAGCAGATGTTGTTTCGTTCAACAGACTTTGCTTTAACAGATGTTCTCTTCAACATTTGGGTTTGGTAGACTTTATATACGAAGATGTTGACTGTATTCCTTTTGTTGCAGATGTTCAAAAGACCATTATTTGTATTTAGAGGTTGTAGAGTATAATTCAAGTTAGATTATGACAATGATCAGCCATAAATTTGTTTCGCCTTTTAAATGTCGATCACCAACATGTTGTGATTTATCGTGAAGAGACAATTAAAATATAATGAATGTACAACAAAAATGAAAATCATCTAAACTGATGGATTTAGCATGTAATTGCTACAAGTAGTAGAGGTTTATATTATTTTTAGTGAATGAATGCAAATTTAATGAATTGGTTAGTAGGAAAACCGTTAGGATCTTATATACATTAACATCTGTTAGAGACTAACCTTTATTATAGATTGCTAACATCTGTTGTGCCCTAGACGAAAAGGGACCTGAGCTACACTAGGATCTGTTGAACAGACTTTGATTCAACAGACCTTACCATCTGTTGATCATGACCTGTTAAATCTCAGATGTTAAAATCCTCTGTTGAACTGCATCATCTGTTAAGCCACAACAGATGTTAGCTTCATCAGACTTTTGTATTCATCAGCAAAGGTTGTCTTTAGCAGACCTTTGCTTCAACAGTCTTTGTGTTTATCAGCAGAGGATGTTTGGTTCAACAGACTTTGCTTCAACAGATTTTGTCTTTAACAGAGCTTTGGGTTTGGCAGACTTTAGCGAAATAGATGTTGAGTGTATCCCTTTAGTTGTAGATGTTAAAAGATGTTGAGTGTATCCCTTTAGTTTCAGATGTTTAAAGACTATTATTTGTAATTAGTGGTTTCAGAGTATAATTCAAGTGAAATTATGACAATGATCGACCATAAATTTGTGGAATGATTTTCTCTGCAGTTGAACCGCATCATCTGTTAAGGCACAGCAAATGTTAGCTTCATCATACTTTTGTATTCATCAGCAGAGGTTCTCTTTGGTAGACCTTTGCTTCAACAGTCTTTGTGTTTATCAGTAGTGGTTGTTTGGAACAACAGACTTTGCTTCAACAGATTTTGTCTTCAACAGAGCTTTGGGTCTGGCAGACTTTAGCGAAATAGATGTTGAGTGTATCCCTTTAGTTGTAGATGTTAAAAGACTGTTGTAATTAGAGGTTGTAGAGTATAATTCAAGTGAAATTATGACAATGATCGGCCATAAATTTGCAGAGTATAATTCATGTTGTGATGTATCATGAAGAGCCAATTAAAATATAATGAATGTACAGCAAAAATTTAAGTTAATATAACTAACAAGATAAGCATACATGATTATAGTTTAAATATTTGGAAGTTTGGACAATATATAAGTTTCATACATCACCATCGCATAACTTCATCTCACATGAGATAATATCAACACCCATAACTATTTGTAGACTTTCTTTAAGATCAGCTTGGCTTTGTCTGCAGAGTAGACAAATTTGCATTTCATATTTCTATAGATACCATTGGGCTTGGTGAACTTCTTGGTCCATTGACAAGCCTCGTATCTAAATCCCTTGCCATGCTTCTCCGGTCAAAAGTCAATTACAGTGTCAACTTTATTCAGATTTTGAACTGTTATCTTCAGTGATCTATCAATCCTTGATAATAATGCCACTTTCGCATTCAGACGCTTAAAATAAATATAAAATAACAATAATCAATAACAAATAAATAATGTATTTAAGAAAAGCAACAAATTTTTAATTGTAACAAACATTTAACAATAAAAGAATGAGGCATAATATATTAACAGAACAAACTTACAAAATTTTTACTACAGTACCATATGAATTTTATGGGATATATATCAGGATCAGCTTCATAATCTGAGACAACAGCATCAAAATATGCATCGTCGCCGTCATCGGATGATTCATCGGATACAACATAGTCACTATCAGAATCTACGTCATTGGATTCTTCAACATCCGACTGATGATCCATATCTTCAGTAATATGAGCAACTTCCAATTTGGGTGAGGAAGTATCGCCTTTCGGACTGTCATCGGCTTTGGGTGCAACAATCTCACATCCATTCAAATTAAAGATAGTAAGCTGAAAGATGTAATCCGCTACGTATCTTAAGACAAGTACAACTCCAATTTGCAGACCCATGTAGTGTACAACCTTTTCCCATCCATCAGTTATAAAGTAACAATTCCGAAGAGGATCCCGTTGAAGTACTACATCAAAAGAGTCCCACTGATTCACATAAATCTTAAATGCCTCTTTAAGTTTACCAACTCCAATACTGATGTTAACTAAGTCCTTGGGTATTAGCTGAACAAAAAGATATAAACTTTATGATGAAATCAACAAAGGTACAGTAAATTTTAAAGTATATCACTAATTAGTACAGTAACATTTAAAGTATTGGATTAAAATACCAAAACTTACCAACACGTCCTTAGAAGCATTAGAAAAACTATGGGAGAATGAATCCATACATCCAAAGTTCCTCTCAAATGATATTGATGTGAACATAGAAATCATTCGGACTTTTATTGGATAACGATGAACTTTTTCAAAAGGTGTCAGCAGATATGTATATGGTCCAGTTTTTTTAAATACCAATAGACATCCTTCTTTCAATGAAAGGTCAGATGTATTCTGTATCAACAATGGAAGATAACTGGTATTGCAGGTAATGTGATTACTTTATTAAAGTTACATACAACTAAATTAATATTATGCAATAGCTCCGTTATGGGGAAAAAGCTAATACTTTTTTCAACATTTGTTTTAGATTTGGTTCTTCAACAAGAAGAACTTGAAAATATTTGTCTATCTGAAATTGAAAAGTTGCAACTTATCAACGGGAGTACAGTGAAAAATTTTGATGACATGCCAAGTGTTCTGGACAATTATGTTTCATCGTCGAACAATCGATTGATAATGAAAGAACTATCGTATGACAGAGTAGCTCTACAAAGGGAACATGATGGTTATGTAAAGTGTTTAACTGCCGAACAGGAAAGAATATATAAAATTGTTATAAAAGCGATTGAAAAATGTGATGGAGGTGTCTTTTTTGTATATGGTTATGGTGGAACTGGAAAGACGTTTCTTTGGAAGACATTCGCAACTGCATTATGATCGAAAGGTGAAGTTGTATTGAATGTTGCATCCAGTGGAATTGCTTCACTTTTGCTGGATGGTGGTAGAACTGCTCATTCAAGGTTTGTAATTCCAATCAACATTAATGAGGATTCAATATGTTCGATAGAGCCTAATACTGAATTAGGTGATTTAATTAAAAGAGCAACTTTGATTATTTGGGATGAAGCACCTATGACTCACAAGCATTGTTTCGAGGCTCACGATAGAACAATGAGAGACATATCACGTTCCAGTCAATCGAACATGGAATACAAGCCTTTTAGAGGAAAGGTCATTCTATTTGGTGGTGATTTTAGACAAATTCTTCTGGTCATCCCTAAAGCTACCAGAACCTGATAGTCAATGCTTCTTTGAACTCTTCTTATATATGGTGACACTTTCAAGTACTAAAGATAACTGAGAATATGAGATTAAGAGTTGGATGTCAGGAAACATATTTGAAAGAAATAAAGGAATTTGCAGAATGGATTTTAAAGCTTGGTGATGGTCTGCTTGGTGAAGAAAATGATGGTGAGGTAGATATTGAAATTCCAGCTGATTTACTTATTCATTACCAAGTCAATCCTATTTCTTCTCTCATTTCATTTACATATCCGGAGATGAATAAGTTTTTGTGGGATTTAACTTATTTCAATCAAAGAGCGATTCTTGCTCCAACTAATAAAGTAGTGGATTCAATAAATAAAGAGTTGTTAGAGAGTTTGCCTGGTGAAGAGAAGATTTATTTAAGTTCAGATAGTTTATGTCAATTTGAGGAAGAATCAGAGCTTAACATGGCATTGTTTCCTCCTGATGTGTTAAACAATCTTCGTTTGTCTGGTTTACCTAACCATAAATTAGTATTGAAACTTGGTGCTCCAGTGATGTTACTCATAAATATTGATCAGGCAAATGGATTGTGTAACGGTACACGTTTACAAGTCACAAAACTCAGAAAAGTTGTGATTGAAGCCAAAATTATCACAGGGACTAATATAGGTCACCATACTTTGATCTCAAGACTGAAGATGACACCTTCTGATAAAAGAATACCAGTGAAGATTTCTCGAAGACAATTCCTACTTTCACTTTGTTTTGCTATGATAATAAATAAAAGTCAAGGACAATCGTTGGAGCGTGTTGGTTTGTATCTTCCATGTCGCAACCCCCGACCCCTTGCCCCGAGGGGCGGGCGGCCGCGAGCAGCACAGAGCCGGTGGTATCGGTGTTTATTTATTTGGCAGAGGAAATTAACATCAGGACCGTAGTTAGGAAATAGTTTATCAGAGTTAAAACACCACACTTTTATAAATAATTAATACATGGAAAAAATCCAAGTTTCCATTTATAATATGTTTATAGGGATAAACCCTAATTTATTGAAATAAAACTCCTTTTTTATTTAGGTAACTTTTATAGCCACTTTTCTAAGTCTTCAGTGCTCTCCAGCTGGCTTCTATTAGCTTCACATTAAGTTACCTGAAACGCGTTTTAAAAAGTTTTACCAGCAAGAAATACTGGCGAGTGCATCCCAGTTTAATCAAAACAAGCTTTTAAAATTTTATAGTATTGAGAGCGATTACAATGTTTATATCTACCCAAATACCACCCACGGTAATGTCAATCATGACTTGTTGTCATGCTACTACTCATAGTGTGGTAACAAGTAATGCATACAAAACACCAACATGCCAACAGTAATTGTAGAATACATAGACTCAATCACTGTTTAAAACAATTGAGGTTTTGGTAAACTTTTTGACTCATAAAAATATTTACAAAAATAAGATGTACTCACTTTGCTGTTTAAGATAATACTACAGCTTTCTGGTGATTTCCTGGTTATAATCTATTAAAATTAAACAATGCACACGTGTTAGTAAGATAACCCAATTTACATTAGCCATACCCCCGAGACAGAACTCCAACGACTGAGTAAGGCAGAGCCTTGACATGCGTTACGGAGCCCTAGATCAATCGGGTAGAGTAACTAATACGTAACCAGGAGTTATAATACTTACAACGAGGCAGAGCTTCGCTTTTTAGGGGTATAATACCCGAGAGTTTTAGCTTATAGTAGATTGAGAGAGAAAGAAATTTTTGAACGAGATTAACTGAGCTCAAACACTCCTTTTATAGGCTGGAACCATGGCGGCTCGCGGCCCGCGAGCACCTGCTCTAAATCTTACACGGCCTGCGAGAGAACTAGGGTAGGTCCTAGCCTAGGTGAATCAACGGCTTACATCTCGCACGTATGTGGACACGTGGCAGCCTAAGGGCTCGCCTGGTGTCACCTTGTCGCGGCCCACGATTCCTTTTCTTGAGTGGGTCGCGCCCCGCGAGAACCCTATATTTATGTTTTTAATTGATTTTTATAAATATAAAGGTATTTTATGCTTGTTTTTCGTGTACAGGGTATATTTTAAGACGTGTAGGGCATGTTAAAGGTTTTAGGAGGGCTGTTATATTCCACGTCCAACGTTTAGTCATGGCCAACTCTATGTTGATGTATCTAGGGTAAAAAGCAGGAAGGGGTTGAAACTTTTGATTTGTGATAAAGAAAAACGAGTTTGTATAACCACTACTAATGTAGTTTACAAAGAAGTTTTACAAAATCTATGATGATACTTAACATCTGTCAAGCTGGCAACGTCTGTTGGGGATAATCACTACGTGAAAAAAGGGCTACGGCCACACTTTTAGCATAACCGCCCTGCCACACATTTGAGAAAATGTGTGGCTAAAGGTCATTCATAACATTTTAAAACACCTTTAGCCACACATTTTTTTTATTAATGTGACCATTGTATACCAGTTCAGAACCTTTAGCCACACTTTTTGAAAATAATGTGACATTTATTAGCCACAACTTGAAATGTATGACAAAATCTGATCTATGGCCACATATTTTTGTTATATGTGACGAAAATCACATGTATTTGACACTTTTAGCCACACTTTAAGGAAAAATTGTGACATGTATTAGCCACACTAGCAAAGTGTGGCCAAATGTTATCTATGATCACATTATTTGTTTTCATGTGACCAATAACATACGAGTTCAAAATCTTTAGCCACACTTTAAGAAAAAAAATGTGACATTTACTAGCCACACTAAAAAGTGTGGCCAAATGTGATCTATAACTACAATATGTGTTTCATGTGACTAAAAACAAATGTATTCGAAACTTTTAGCCACAAGTTAAGAAAAAACAGTCACACTATAAATTTGTGGTCAAATGTGATTTATGACTACAACATATGTTTAATAATATCGCTAAATCTAATACATATGGTCACATATATTATATTGTGTGATAAAAGGTTAGACAATAGCTACACTTAAAATTACAAATTTTCATGTGGTTTTACATAAACATTCGTCACACCATTGTCACTTTGTTTATATTGTGTGACGAGATGTTATCAGATGTCATGGAAAAAATGTGTGACCAATGTTAAACTTACCATATCTTTAAAAATTTCCCCCAAAATATTTTATACTAAAACTTAAACTTCCCCCCAAAATATTTCATCCTAAAACCTCCCTCCAAAATATTTCAATATAAACTTAAATTTCCCTCAAAATATTTCACCCAAAACTTCCCTCTCAAATAATATTCTTACTTAAAAAAATACATTATTTAATATTAATAAAAACAAAAAACAATCTTACAACGTATTTTTTAGGTTATATTAAAAATCAAAATTATAATGTTGTTTGAATTATTTTATAAGGCTTTGTTTATAATATTTGTTTCATAACTTATAAAATAACTGCAAATACCTATGATCCTTACAAATCAATTGCAAATACCTAACGATATAAGATAATATGATGTAAATAATAATATCACAAATTTTTAGGTATAAAGGAAAATATCATATTATATAAATACATGTTCTTTAGGAAGTTATAAGATAATGAAATCAAATAATATGACGGCATAATAATAAAAAATAATAATTATCTTTTTCATTATATGTATTAATTAGATTAATAATAATAATTATAATAATAGTGGGAATAAGTATTGAAAACAATATTTTAATTTTAAAATAATAGAATTGTTTATTAAAATTTAGGTTACATTAGATTAGATTAGATTAGATAGATAATACAATAGCTTTAAACTTTTGTAGTTTAAGTATTTATATATGAATACTTATGAGTAAAACTTTTGTAGTGTTATCAAATTGAAGATATACAATAGCTTTAAACTTTTGTAGTTTAAATAACTTGGGCCCGCTCGTTTACTAGAGCTCGAGCTCGGTATTCTCAATTAAATAATACTTTTAATTAAAAAATGCATTATTTAAGCTTGTTTACGAGCCGAACCCGAACCTAAAAATAAGTTGATTTAGTAAACGAACCTGAGCCCGAGCTTCACTTATCGAACTCGCGACCCTAAACGAGCAATAGTAAATCATATATGTCTTAATGGAGTATATTTGGCTTCAATAGATCACAACGGACAATAGTAGGTGAATTTGATGCCTTATTGGACCATATATGTCTTCATGGGCCTCATTGTGCCATAGTAGATCCCAATAAACAATAGTAGATCATATATCTCTAAGTGGAGCATATTAGGCCCTTAATGTATCACAATCGACAATGGTAGATCATATATGTCTTAATGGGCCATATTGGGCCTTATTATATCCCAATGGACAATAGTAGATAGTATATAGACTATATTGGGTCTTAATAGATCACAATGAACAATAGTAGATCGTATATGTCTAAATGGACCATATTGGGCCTTAATGGATCACAATGGCAAGTGGTAAATCATACGTCTTAATGGACAATAGTGGGCCTTAATAAATCACAATGGATGATAGTATATCATATATGTTTTAATCTACCAACTAGTGTCTTAATGGATCACAATGGATAATATTAGATCATATATGTTTTCATGGATCATATATTGGTTCTTAATAAATCACAATGGATAATAGTAGATCATATATGTATTAGTGGACCATATTGGGCCTTAAGGGATCACATTGGACAATAATAGATCATATATGTCTTAATGGATCACAGTGGACAATAGTAGATCGTAGATGTCTTAATGGACCTCATTGGGCTTTAACTAAAGGATAACGTTGGACAATAGTAGATCGTAGATGTCTTAATGGATCATATTGGGCTTTAATTAATGGATAACGTTGGACAATAGTAGATCGTAGATGTCTTAATAGATCATATTGGGCCTTAATGAATCTCGATGGACAATAATAGATCATTTATGTTTCAATGAGCCATATTGGGCCTTAATGGACTACAATGAACAATAGTAGATAAAATATGTTTTAATGGGCCATATTGGGCTTTAGTGGACGATAATGGACATTAGTAGATCATATATGTCTTAATGGACCATATTATGCCTTATGAATCACATTGGATGATATTATATTATATATGTTATAATGGACCATATTGGGCTTTAAGAACTTCAATGGGTAATATGGACATAGTTAGCGACATTTTTTCGCATTTTTTTCCAATTAAAATAAAAAATATACATGGTTAGGTAATGCTTTTGATCATCATGTTAAATGAGTTTTTTTCCCAAAAAAAATATAAATGAATAGGTAAAGCTTTTTATCGTGATGTTAAAATGTATTTTTAGGATTATACTTTGGTAAAAAAACCTCATAATTAATCTTTATTAAATTTTATTTAAAGTCGACAATGATGCTTTTAATGTTATACATCAGTTGTTAAAAAAGTTAATTGACATACACTTATTTAGTAAAAAGAAAAATTGTATTATATTATAAGTTTTTTTTATTTTTATTTGTATGAAAGATTTAAAAATAAACTTCAATTTTCATTCCCACGACCCAAAAATTTTCCATTTCCCTCTCGTTTTTATTAACCTAGATCTCATAAACTAGGACACCTCCTTTTCTTTTTGGTTTTTGCATTACGATTTAAAGGGTTTTATTGTTTGCAGAAAGAAGTAGAAAAAGGATCTTGAAACCCTAATTTTGTGAAAGATTCCAAAAGGGGGTCTTGCGGTTTTGCAAAAAAAGATCTTCAAACCCTAACTTTTGCTCTGTTGGCTTTCTTCCTCGCGATTTAACTCGAACCAAAAGAGGAGGAGCATAAACCTACTCAAATTAAAGGTGATGATCTGTTGATGTGGGCGTTTGAGCCCTTGTTGACGTTGTTATCGGCCGGGGTACCCGTATCGTCAGCGAAGGTCGCTGAATTGCTCGTTTCACACTTATATTGGTCCAATAATGTGCCAATTGCGTGGAAGTTTCTCGAAACCTGCTCAAATTAAAGGTGTTCGATGGAATGGAAAAGTTGCTCTATATTTGCTTCGTTCGGGGTACGCACCATTATCGGTAAGTTTTGTATTTGAATTTTTTAATTTTGCAAAAAAGTTGCTCTATATGTGATGAGCAAAGAAGTTTTACGGATTCCTTTAATTAAAACATAAGTCTATGATATGTTGCTACTAAAATTTAGCAATTCTTCTCCAACTTTATATTTAGTTGTTACAAAATCGAGGACAGAAGTTTTACCTTTCCAGTTTGATGTTGTTTCGGATGTTGATGTGTACAAAATTGAGCCTTAGGATCTTCCAGGTGAGTTCGTAATCTGTTGGAAAATTGATGCATCTGTTTATTCGTATATGATCTGTTTATGGTTTTAGTTGTATTGATGATTTTCTGTATCTACATGTAAGTGTTATGTTAAATCCATTGATAAATTGATGCATAATGGTGCTCATTAGATGCAAATAGTTAAATAGAGTGATTAAGTGTTGACTAACCACACACCGCTTCCTCCGCCATTGTTCTATAGTGAGGATTCTAAGAACAAATTGTGAAATCCTTTTAACACTCTTTTATGTGACAAACAAAAAATTGGGATGTACAGAATATGAATGCATTGTGTTTGATTTGGTGATAGATTTTCATCATTGTTTTTCTGTAGGTACATTTACCTTGGATTGTCCAACAGTGAAATTGAACTACCAGGTTAGCAAACTTTTTTTTTTTTACAAACCATTCATGGTTCATTCTTTTACTCTAAAATGTCAATACTTTCATTGTTTTTTGATTAGGCTTATGATGAGGTTGCTCTAAAACTCAATGGAAAAGGAGCTCGTTGATAATCATGGTCTCATGTTAGGTTTTTAAAGTGTATCGCATATTCACCAGGTACCTTATTACTCACCAGGTTTGTGGGTTTCACCCTTGCCTCAGTTAACACCGAGCTTCATTCCTTGATTTTTTTCTAAATTAAGAGCCTTTTCATGTCTTGCAAAAGCGGCTTCAAAGCTGCCACTTTGTCTTCATATGTCAGTAACATTAGCATGGTGAAAGGAAAACAAAGATTGATGGAGAAAACTGTGTGAGGATGAAGATAGGTGATTTTCAGATGGAGACACTGATTGTGTGTCGGGGTTCCTTTCAGATGCAGGTCATTCAAAGTAGATCACTTATGAATTGTCAATGTTATTCGGAAGGGTGCATACCCGGGTAGGGGAGACGTACTCAGCTAAATTTTCCCTTTTGAGTGTTATCACCCACTTACAATCCAAATACTAAAATAAATTTAGTAAATTTTATACACAGTTTCTTCATTATCGCAAGAGACCATACAGTTTGAGAAAAACCCCAGCAACAACGGTAATAATCAACCCGACCCCTGCGACAACAGACACCACATAAACAGGTAACACATTCCATTGTGCGTACTTTAAATGTCCGTTTTCAACTAAATATAACTTTTTGTAATATTTTTTTAATGATACAACTTTTTGTAATATTTTTAATGACTCCCAGATTGAGGAACCCTGATACCAACATGAATACGGAGTTACTGTTATGGTGCAAGGAACCTTCAAAGAATGGCTTATCATGTTT
>JARYGA010014921.1:0-38970 GCA_030545235.1 Helianthus tuberosus | reverse complement strand
GCTCGACATGACCCGTCTGTTTTTGAGCGGCTCAACTCAAACCTGTAATTTTTCTCATAATTAATAAATCTACAAATTTCCTCTTCCTCATGGAGATGATCATCTTGATACATTGTTAGCTATAAGACCTTTGGTGCTATTCAACAATGAAACTCGAAAAAGAAGGTATAACTTTAGACCCCTATAAATGGTTTAGACAACCCTAAGCTATGTTACATATAACTTCGATCAAGCTCAAGCTTGCTTAATTGAAACAACTTAGGTTGTTGAATAGTATGTTAACCAAGACAAAATCAACTAACTCTACAAAATAAAGTCATCCAAATTCCTAGTTTGTTTGGTTAATTGTGCAAGGCATATAGACCAAAGTACATTTGTTTTTCATAAACAGATTGGTATAAAAATAGCACAAAAACATATTTTAGTAAACAAAAAAAAAATAAGAAAAAACTTAGTAATGATTATTGGAAAAAAGGGCGCATAAAACCAAAACCCTAAACTAGAAAACAAGACAGTATCCTTTTACTAGCAATCATATGACTGTCATCTAATAGTAGTAATAATAATAAAATATTACACCAACCAACCAACCAACCAACCAACCAACCAACCAACCAACCAACCACTGCTTCATTTCTATTCTTTCCCTTGCCATTCACTTGTTCCTCATCATAATCTTTACTCTTTACATCATCAATCAGTCTATCTTCACAGATGAGTAAATCTTCCTCACAAACCATAAGCATGCGTAAAACCCGATTGTACCCGTCAACACAAAGAAGGCATATGAAGCAATCGACATATACCCGAAATACAAAATCCCCGATACCAACTTTGTAATTTCCAGTTTGGTAAAGAAGTAGAAAATGGAGTAGAGGAATAGATACAACGCGGATGAACCTGCAGTAAGGTACGCTCGCCACCACCAATGGTAGTCCTCGCTGCACAACTGGAAGTAACATAACACGACTGTTATTTCCGCACACGTGATTATCAAAATCACAAACACAATGAACAAAAACCCGAATATGTAGTAGAACTGGTTCAACCATATGGAGGTCAAAATGAAGAAAAGCTCGATAAAGACCGCTCCAAAAGGTAAGATTCCTCCAATTAGGATCGAGAAGACTGGTTGCATGTACCAAGCTTGTTCCGGGACTTGTCTCGGGATTTTATTTGTTTTTACAGGGTCGTCGGCTACGGGTTTCTTGAAACCCAAGTAACTGCCTACAAACACCAACGGTACCGATATCCCAAACCATAAACAAACAAGAGCAAACATGGTTCCAAATGGTACTGCTCCAGATGATTTTTCACCCCAAATTATCGCATTTAGGATGAAGAAAATTGTGAATAAAATACCCGGAAACATGAAGGCGGTTTTTAATGTGTTTCTTTTCCATTCGGTACCTTTGAACATTTTGTATAATCGTGCTGAGGAATAACCAGCGAATAAACCCATAAACACCCATAAAAGAACCATAGCCGTCATGAGTCCACCTCGGTTGGATGGTGATAAGAAACCTAGTAATGCAAAGATCATGGTAACTAATGTCATCCCTAGGATTTGGACACCGGTTCCAACGTAAACAGAAAGAAGCCCGGATTTTGTAGGGGCCCGAAAAACGTCTCCGTGAAGGAGTTTCCAACCGGTTTCTTCTTGGGCTTCATCTTGCGAGTCTAATTGGTTATAATTTGCAATGTCACGGTAAAGTGTTCTCATCATGATCATTGCTACCATGCCCGAAAGAAACAAGACTATCATCAGTGAGTTTATGATTGAAAACCAGTGGATTTGATCATCGTTCATAAGAAGGTAAGTGTCCCAACGTGATGCCCATTTGATATCACTCTCCTACAAATTTTAAAAAGACAGTATAAAAATAATATATAGAAAAATGCATACCCTGCTGTAGAGGTGGTAAAACGGTTCAGAACAAGTAATTTGCGTGTTTTGATCTAATTCCTATATGACGTTGTAAGCATTTACATACGTTTGACCCAAATTTTAGCTAATTTATTATAGTTACCTAATTGGCCCTTTATTTATCAAAGTATAAAATGACTGTACCTTGAAAGTAACATCAAAAGTAAAAACCACCTCCTTGTCTGTATCAACTTCTTGGGGTACCGTGCTTCCTTGAATTATATTTTTGGTATTTTGATTGCATGTTGTCAATTGAGGGTTCTTGTCATTCCATTCTTTGTACTCATGATTGATACTGTGAGCATAGATTGAGGTAAATGTTCAGTCAGACTAATATGTAAAGGAAGAACGGGAGCATAGTTGTCAATAGCGAATAGCGGACGATAGCGACAAGCTACCTATACGCTACGTAGCGATAGCAATCAAATAGCTGGCGCTATTTCATGTTTAGCGATACACTAGAAGAAAATTTTAGAAAAATTTTGTATGTATATTTTACCAAAAAAAAAATATAAAAAAGCTAAAAATTTTACAAAAATCTCGCTATTTACCGCTATTTGTCGCTACCAGCTATATAGCGACACATGAGCGCTACGCTACGCTATTCGCTATAGCGGGCACTATGCTCGCTATTAATAACTATGAACAGGAGGAATAAAATACCTGTTTGGAGTAACTTCAAACCCAACAATTCTAGCAGAATCTGTCTCAAGGTCCTTATGATACACGACTCTGAAGCTCAAGTGATTGTTGATGAAATACTTTTCCTCTTTGCTCTATGGAAGTAAATGAAAGAATAAGTTCCTATATTAAAGTGAGTGTAGTAGCTATAAAACTCACCCCAGCATAGTTCCCTTTGAACCCTACACGAAAACCATGTTCATAAGTGGTTGACTGGCTACCATCCCGCCTTTGTCTAAGAACAGCAACTGGGAGGTTATCCAAAATCCTGCATAATGTGCCGCAAAAAATGCTCAAAACCAAAACATAAGGAATATTCAAAGGATTTAAAAAGACACATACATGTTAACACGGTACTCATCATCAATTTTTTCCTTGAAGTTTTTTGCAGATTGCGCATCCAGCTTTACTTTACAACCAACTTTACATGGGAGCTCCTCTCTCATATTAAACTGAAATAGAATTTAAAAACACGTTGTAGGGTTTTCCTCCCACTCTACTTAGAAACTATAAAAAGAAGGAAAAATAGATGCTCACCGTGTAGACTGAATTCTCTATGCGATCACCTCGTAGCACCTCCCCCAAGTTTTCAGCACTGTTCTGAATGTGCTTGGGCTTACAATAGTTCAAGTAATAATAGTCATAGGGAAGCTGGGTCTTTGTAGAGGATAGCTTGTTGACTTTCACTTGGAGAGAATCTCCCTGATAAGAGAGTCAAATCAGGTACAAAGTCATAAACCTTGGCTAATTACAACAACAAGCTTACAGAAATAGCTAGAAAAAGATAAGAGATAAAATGGTAGAAAGACCAAGGAACAACACCAACCAGGCATCTCACATTACAAACATAAATCTTAAATTTGATGCGCCATGTTTATAAGATAACAAAACTACAAAAGAACATAAATCAAAGAGCTAGATGTAAGCTCTTGAAGGTTCTATGCAAGAATACGATATAATAGAAAAAACAGACATTCACAATTACATATCAAAACTATGTGGTCAACAAAAATTCCAAGTGCCAACTAAAACAGCCCTTTCCACTTGATATGTATTCTACAACACTAACCTAGTTTACATTTTAGAATACTTAATAATAATTATCACCAACCATTAATGCATACACCCAAAGGTGCATACCTCATTTTACATTAAAAAAACAATGGTTTATTCTCATAATAAATGCCACCATTGAAACAGACAGTTAGAAGTGTCTGATGCAGAACAAATATGAGTCTCACAGTGCGTTGCAAGAATTTGCATCAACTCATAACATAAACCAACAGTTCAACTCATATTAAGAACTCAACACATTACCTAATATAACCAGATCAGCTTCCCCATTTACATATAAAAAAAAGATAGGGGTGGGATCCGGTACAAATGAAAATAACCTACCAAACGTACAAATAACTAGAGTAATTATTATTACTCTACAGTTTTGAACTAGAGTAGTTACACTACAAAAATGATAATTACTCTATTTGTAATTGATTCTAACACCAAAAAAAAGGTATTACATACAACATTCTCCAAAAATTTCATCTTCAAATTGCTTCTTTTTTATGATTTAAAACAGAAAGTGTCATCACAACACAAACAATAACAAAACCTAATCACTAACACAAGCAAAAGCAAACAGATCAAAACTCCAATTCAACACAAAACCCTAGATCCAAACCCGATTCACACGGATCACAACTCACAAGCTATATAAATATACAATACACAAACAGATAACAATCTAAGCGACTAAACAAGATTAGATCTGAACAAAATGCAGTGAACAGATCAATTGAACAACATTTAGGGTTTAGAAAACACGTACTCTTTGAAAATCACGAGGAGCAACACCAGGAAGATAGAAGGATTCACAAGATGAGATGAAGAAGATGAGGAAGATGATGATGAATTGATTGAAGCTCCACTCCATCTTCTTCTTCGATCGGATTGACAAATGAGATCTTGATTGATTGAAGAAGAAGAAGAAGAAACGAGAGTTTTGTGTGAGGTTATGTTATAAAAGGGTTAAGTTTCTAATGCCAGGTTCGGATTTGCTATTTTCACATTCTCTTGGATTTCATTTTATTTGATTTTATATTTTTCTAACGACAAATTTTAATCACTTCTGATCGATCGTTGGAGTATTATCGTGCTACTATCGGAATCACTCATTGGAGGAACCATCCGATCATATCCATCTCCACTAGGCAATAATGCATATGCATTAATTGAAGAGGAAACCCAATAAATTTGGGAAACCCCCTCCCCTGTGGAAATCGAACTAAGGACCTAATGGTCTCTAAATCTTATCTCATCCACTAGATGTCACTAGGCTATAATGACATGGGCGATATTAACTGGGTTTTTTCACCAGGTGTTGCAGTGGAGAACATTTGTATAAACCAACGACAAAGACTAATTTGAAGCTCCAAAATATAAATGTATAAAACAACAAAAAATGAAATAAAATGTAACAAATAGAAGAAAAAAATAATGATATGATACCTATAATGTGGCGTAGCTACTTAATGAACAAACGGAAAAATGGTGGCGACGACATGATATTGCGCCGTTTTCATAAAAATTATATAACTTATTTAGTTTTTTTTTACATAAAAAAATAATATTATTAGGTTAAAGACGTATATTATCTATAAACTAAGAGTTAATTTGAAACATAAAAGGTAAATAATAATAATAACTAGGTTATAGACCCATGTGTTACATGAGTTTGATGATAGAAAATTAAAGGTTTTAAGATAATCATGGAGTTGATTGAGTTCTTTGGAAAAAAAATGTGTTTTCAATTTATATAAACTTGAATGAGTTTTTTAAATAAATATGTTATTGTTGATGTTGGTTTTGTTTGAATGACAGAACGATTATAAATTTTGAATTATTCTTTATATTTTATACTATTTCTTGCATCACACATAACAAATATAAATTTTGATATAAATACATATAACCCTAATATGAACTATACATACAAAATTAAAGAAAAAAAATATAACATTACTCATTTTAAATGATGCGTTTATGAAGTAAGAATTTTGTTTTTATATACAAAAGAATTAGTATATTTTATTTCCAATAAATATTTTCTTATTTTAAAAAAGTGTTATTAAAGTAGAAGATGGAATGAAATTAGTTCATAATCTAAGATTATATATTTTAAACATTTATATATATATAGAGAAAGTATAATGTACAAAAGGCCTTATCGTACATTAACGTACGCGACCAAGTATATAACATGCGTAATTACAATTTTGATCAAAATAACGTGCGTGATTTTGGCTCCCATGCGTGATTATAAAAAAAAACTGATCCCATGCGTGATTATATGTTCCATGCGTGATTATACCCCTGATCCGACGGTTACCATTGTCGCCTACGTGAAGTATGATAAGCCATGAAGTATGTTAACCACACTATATATATATATATATATGTATATATATATATGGCTGGGTTTAGGGGTGCAAACGAGCTCGAGCTCGGCCAGGCTCGAGCTCGGACTCGAGCTCGGCTCGACTCGAGCTTTGTTTTCAAAGCTCGAGCTCGGCTCGTTTGTATTTTATCAAGCTCGAGCTCGGCTCGGGCTCGGCTCGTTTATTATCTATTAATTAGTATATTAAATAAAAATAATATAAATAATAGACTTTTTAGGCTTGCGAGCTCTATAAGTAAAGCTCGGGCTCGTTTACTAAATAAGCTTATTTTTAGGTTCGAGGTCGGCTTGTAAACAAGTTTAAATAAGCTCGGCTCGACTCGGCTCGTTTACACTAAGGCTCGATAAGGCTCGACGAGCCTAACGAGCTTCACATGTGAGGCTCGAGCTCGGGCTTGATAAACAAACGAGCTTTGTTTTGAGGCTCAAGCTCGGCTCGGGCTCGATAAGGCTCGGCTCGTTTCGAGCTTTTTCTCGAGCCGATCTCGAGTAGCTCGCGAGCCGCTCGGCTCGTTTGCACCCCTAACTGGGTTTATTTCAGAACTCTAAAATATATCAGAAGTTTCAGAACTCCTAATAAACAATCATTTTATACATAATTTTTTTTATATTTTAGGTACTTTTATCATTTATTATATGTATTTGTATGATTACATACATGTTAAGAGTAGTTTACATATGTGTAATAACCGAATTATATTAAATGTGTTATAACTAATTCCATATATGTGAAAAAAACTATATATATATATATATATATATATATATATATATATATATATATATATATATATATATATATATATATATTGGTGCATATGTCTGTGGACTTCGTCTTGTATCGAGTCTTATAATAGGTTTGATAGATCAAGTCACGTAGAACGAGAAAACTGGAAACTGGCCAAAACAAGACAGTTCACACGAAGTGGCCAGTTCACATGAACTGGACAAGGTCACTTCATGTGGACTGGAACATGTCCACTTCATGTGAAGTGGCTGGCCTATATATAGTGAGCTTGAGTCTTTTATTTGTAACTTCTCTGATTCCGGTAGCGAAGCTCTGTCGAGGTATCTCCAGGTCTGTAATCGTCATCAAATCAATACAGGAGATAGATTAAGTGATTCTAGTGTGTATACAGCTGAAATAACTCCGATACGTTTGATTCCGCCTCTCGTATTGGACGAGATCTCTTCTGAACGACTCGTTTGGTCGTGCAAACGATCCTACAAGTGGTATCAGAGCTCAGGAGGAAGAGTTCTTACCATTTCAGCTTGATTTCGTCATCAACATCTCATTTCTACTCACTTTCTACTCGATTTTTCAAAATTAATCACGATTTCACAGATAAAATGGATTGATTTTCACATATATCACGCGAAATACAGTTTTAAACAATCCTTTAAAGAATCAGCACTTAATTCGACCTAAAACCTAATCAATTTTGTCAAAAACCGAGCGGATAGTATGACATCATCTCCAGTTCGCATGGTTTGGACACATCAGTTCGCATGAAGTGGATTTAGACCATATCAGTTCGCATGGAGTGGAGTATTAAGTCCAGTTCGTGTGGAGTGGAGTATTAAAGCCAGTTCGTGTGGAGTGGAGTATTAAGTCCAGTTCGTGTGGAGTGGAGTATTAAGTCCAGTTCGTGTGGAGTGGAGTATTAAGTCCAGATCGTTTGGAATACATCCAGCTCGTTTGAACCTGGTCAGATCGATTGAAAATCAAAGTCCAGGTCGTGTGAAGTGGTAAACATATCCAGATCGTGTGAATTGAAACCCCAAGTCGCATTTATTGGACTTCCAGTTCGTTTAAAAGTGTCAGTCCGCATGAATTGAACAGTGTGGTCAGGTCGCGTGAAAGGTCCATTTCGTGTGAAATTAGAGTTCAGGTCGCACGAATGGGTTAACAACATCAGGATGTTTGAATGTCAACAGTGTCTGGCCCAATTATATTTCATACAGCACAATTAAATCCTCAGCTTTAATGATGTCGGCCCATATTTAGTTCATTTAAACTGATCATTTGTTTTTGTATTCTCCAGGTGTTTCACGAGGTAAACCAGTATGCATCAAATCAGTTCGTCTCAAACTTAGTTCGCTTGAAACAATCCCAGATCGTGTGAATCTTCACCAGTTTGTTTGAAAGTTTGAGTTTGTGAAATTTTTGAAACCGAATCATGGAAAACGAGTTCTACAATGCCTTTGCTAGCCCGATCACTATTACTCAGAACACGATGCTAGAAAATGAAACAGGCACCACGCAAAAACCGCCTAAGCTTATGAGTATTAAGGAGTATAGTGGATGGGCTGAACGTTTTGAAAACTGGGTTCAGGCATATTATTTGGATGCATGGGATTATACTGAATTTCGATATATTAGACCGGTTAAGGACGACGGACAGAAGGTTGAGATTAAGGATCTGAGTGTTGAGGAGAAACGAAAATACAAAAATGAAAAGTTGATGGTTAGTCTCTTGCAGCAAGCCATTAAAGATGAAATCTTGATTTTACTTCAACACAACGGTAGTGCACAATCAATATGGAAAGAACTAAAATCAAAGTTTGTTGGTAATAAAGAAATGATCAAGAACAAAACGTCACTTATGAAGAAAGAATTTGATCTATTTCGAGGATTAAGAAATGAAAGCACCAAACAGATTATAGAAAGATAATGCAATTTGGTAAAGAATATGAAAAGATTGAGCATCAATAAAGATAAAGATGAATTGATTGACAAATTGGCCGATGCGTTGCCACATGATGTTTGGGGCACATATCTTATGATGTTGAGAAATAAACCTGATTTTGACAATCTATCGCTGAGCGATTTTATCGAACAACTCGAAGCTCAAGAGATGGAACAAAGAAAGATAGCGAGAATGAAGAACTATGATGGAGAACAAGACATTGGTTTGTATTACAAAGGTGGTGTTAGTGATAAGACCAACATTGCACCAAAGATTGAAACGACTTTCAATGCAAAAAGTTCTTCTGAAAGTTCATCTCAAGGATCAAGTAGCAAAATGGGATTTTCTTCATATCCATCATTTGATCCACATTTTTCTACAACAAAGAGTGGCAAAGTTCTTCAATGCAATATTGCTTTAAATCTTGAGAATGATCAAAATTATTCTGAAGAAGTAGCCAAAAGTCATATGTCGTTGTTGGTGACTGTGTTAGAGTCTTATGGGAGTTTAGTTGCAGGAAGGATCGGAAATCCGATGTTGACAAAGGAGGATTACGACCAGGTTGATGCTGAGGAAATGGAGTTGATGGATATAAAGTGGTGTTTGGCAAGCGTGTTGAGAAGAGCTGAAAAGTTTAAACAAATTACAGGAAGAGATGATTTTCGTGATGCAAATGATTCTACTTTAGGATTTGATAAATCTAAAGTTACTTGTTTTCGTTGCAGGGAAAAAGGGCATTCCAAGCGAGAATGCACAAACCGCGAAGCAAGTGGAGCTCAAAATCCTTTCAACAACAACGATTACTATCGGAAAGCAATTTACCATCAAGTTGCTCAACAGCCGAATCAACAACAAACACAAACTGCTCATGCTAGGAAGGAGATCGAAGATTCAAAGAAAGCTTATCTTGTTAATCAAGATGATGGAAGATTGTCAAAAGAATTCAGTTGGGACAAATATATTTCAGCTGACAGTAAAGCATGTTTGATAGATCAAGATGATGAAAGGCTTCCAAAAGATTTCAATTGGGATGATTATGATCCTAACAGAACAACAGATTATAAAGCTTTTGTTGCTCAAAAAGTAGAAGAAGATGATGATGATTATTGGGCAAATAGTATGAAAGAGCATTTAAAGTATATAGCCGAGAGAGATGCTGAAAGAAATGCTGAAAATGCTCGTATGGCAAAGGAAAAGGAGATTAAACAATAATCTGATAGTGATGATGATTATGATGTAGAAAGAATGAGAGAGCTTTTAAAATTTCAAGATGAGAGAGATGCACAAAGAAGGAAAGGTAAGAATGATGAAGAAGACGTCTGAGTGATAAAAGTCAAAGAAGTTCCAGCTTTCGAGATTAAAAAGGAAGCTGTTGCAGAAAAGGTGTCTGAGAATTGTGAAAACTGTGAGACTCTGAAGAAGCAAAACAATGAGTTGATTCACAACATGAACAGGTTGAAAGAATCGTATGATGTCTTAAACAAAGCTATGAATTAATACAATGAATCAAGTAGTGAACAAGCAACTGCTTTGAAAACACTTCAAGGAGCGTTCATGTCGAAGCAGTCAGGCATCAATCATTACATTGATAAATGTGCTGAGCTTGAACAAAAGTTGGAAACCCAGAGAATAGAGACTGAAAGGGTTGAGAGATTATTGAGAAGTTACTCATGTGCTTCTTATGTAATTGACAGGATTTACCCCACAGTTGAAGGCATGAAGGCTTTTGAAAAAAAAGACAGTTGAAGAGAAGAAGTTCGAAACAAAAGAGGATACTGAAGTGAAGAATTCTGGTAAGAAACAAAGAGTTGGTTATAACAAGTGTCCACGCCCGCTTGAAAATGGATATTCTCCACGAAATCCAAATTCAGAAAGAGTCAAAAAGGCAACCAACTTACAGTGGGAGTCCGAGTCTTCAGAAAATTTGCCAGACAACATTGATGTCATTTTCACATTGTCTGACACTGATCATGAGTCTGAGTTAATAAAGAAAGTGGTCGATCAGGTGTTGGATAAAGATGAAACCGAGGAGTCAGAGTTAAAATCAACGTCAAAGTCTGACACTTCAAGTCCAACAGTCAAAAAGGGCAAACAGGTTTATAATAAAGATTTCATGTTATCACAAAATAATTTGAATGACGAAACATTCAAAGTAGCATATACTTTGAATGATTCTGACAAATTGTATTCTGATAAAGAATTTCCAATAAGAGGTGTTAAAACTGAAATGATTAACAAGGTTTTCAAACTAACAGAAATTAATATTTCTGAAATAAAAGATGTAAATCTTTCTGAAAAACCTAAACCTTACACCTCAAGAGTTCAACAAAGGTTAAACAAGAAAAAAGGTTACAGTTCTGGTTCAGGTTTTCAAAAGAAACCAAAACATAACGGTAATTTCAAAAAGAAAGGTCTTGGTTTTATTCCACTGAAAAATCATAAAAATGAGAAAAATTATAAACCAAATATTGTATTTGTTTCAGGGTCAAGCTCGGAAGAAGAAGAAAAGAAATCATTCTGGAAGCAATCGAACAAAGAATTCCTTGCTAAGAAGCAAGAGGAAATGAAGAAAGAAGCTGTTCAGAAGAAGGAAATGAGAACCTGTTTTTAATGCAAAACAGTTGGTCATATTGCCAGGAATTGTACAAAAGCAATCCAAACAAAACAGGGAGTCTCTGAAAAACTGAAAGATAAGATGGTCAAAAATAAATCACCAACCAAACAATTTAAAGTTTTCAAAATTTCAAAGTTTGAGGTTGGTGAAAGTTCAAAAAGTTTTTACAAAAGAAAAGTGAATCTTGACAACCACAAATGGGTTATTAAGAAATCTGATGATAGTTCTAGCAATGATTCTGATTCGTAAAAATCAAAGGAGCTATTTTCTGGCGATGAATCTGACTCGTCAAAGTCAGAGGAGCCACATGTTGAGATAAAAGGTGAAAATTCAGTACCGCCATTGGATGATGCAAATTTTCAACCATTGCGGGCTGGAAATTTAAAATCAAAAATTGGAAAAGTTGAGATTTCAAATCAATTCTTTTCTGAAAAGAAAGAATTTGATGCTGAAAAAGCTTTTAACCCCAAAGTGAAGCATATTTTTGGAAAAATGGTTGACGAGAAGGTCAAAGGGGTAAAGGAGTTTTATGAAAAGAAAACGAAGAAACCAGATGGATATGGGTCATCCCTGTCACACCCCGACCGCGTTAAAACAACGAAACCGTGGCGGAAACGTCGGGGAGTATTGCAATAGAATTATTGTTCCACAACCATGGAAATCAAATGTTTCGTTTTATTGATTTATTGAATAATTTACATTGTCTTAAACCAAAAAAAATACATATTGCATATTGTCATTTATTGTTTTTAAGTCACTAAAGCCACGTCCGGATCCTAAGTGAACTTGCTTCCTAGCAATCAACATCAAGCAATATCACCTGAAACATAACCCCCACACATAACCATGGGTGTAGTCTGATAACGGGATTTGTCAGATCCTATGGTACCATAACCTAATACTGGTCAGCTTGATCAATGTTAATGAATGTCATTCGTTATGTAACTACAACCAACAAGTTCGTTCACTTTATCGAAATCGTTATTAGTTTTATATAAACCATCTTAATCGTTTTTGAAACCATCGTTTAATTATCGAAATCGTTTTAATACATATGAATCACCCCAAAACAATTGAAAACAGTAAAATAGGGGAACTATGTACTCACATCGAAGTGCAAAATATCCTCAATCTAAAGAACTCAACAAGCTCAATCAAACCAAGGAAACTCAAGCAACACCTAATAATCGAATCACTAGTAAATAAATCGACACCTAAATCGGAATATTGGACAGAATGAGGTCTTGTAAACCAAATGAGTGTAGGAACTCATGTGATATGGTTTAACAAAGCCTACATTCTACATCGGAATCTAACCTAAGTGCTTTCGACCCGTTACGACCCGTTTAGGTAGCTTACGCTACTTTAACGCGTCGTTCGGTAAAACGCGTTCGAGACGTCTAACTAGTCCTATGACAAGTATTATATGCCTAAACATGTTTAATTATGTTGCATAATCAGTTAAGTGACAAACGTTTAGGTTACATGTGCTTAAAATCCAATTATGCATGAAAAGGGCATTTTGGTCATTTACCTAAGGCATATAAACTACCTATCATACAACTACTTAAACTAGGTGACCATAAGGTATAACCTCGAAAGGTTATTCCCTATGCAACTATGGTCACTAAACATGCTTGGTCGGATCCTAATGATCGACCAAACGGGTCGAGTTCGAAAGTCTAAGCGGTGGTTTAGACGGCTTGACTTACGACTCTAAACAAGCACTAAACTAAAAGTGACGAGCTAAGCATGTTAAAACATGCTTAACTAAGTTAGAAAACAGGTTTTGATATCAAAACAAAGTGTTTTGATACCAAGAGTAGTTTGGTTGTAAAATACGCTTAAATGCGCATTTTGACCGAAACTACGACTCGTCACTACGCCTAGTCAACGTGGTAATCAGTAGGTATAGTCACTAAGGACTATATCCATCGTGATTACGATCACGTTGCGAAGTTCAAACGAACTTCGTGTTGACCATAAACTGGTCAATGCAGAAAGTCAAACAGAGTTTGACTTTCATGCTAAAAACGCATAAAAGAACGAAAGAGGACTTACAAAGGGTCCAAAGAGATTTGATTCTAAGTATTCTCAGGTATGAAGTGAATAATCACATCAACTTAGAGAAATCTCAGATCAAATGTGAGGAAAAATGGAAGAATGGCACGCCTATTTATAGTTTTCGGTTCACCGTTAGGATCGTTTCTTGCTAAAGAGGGAATGATCTTGGCCATACATGTGGGCTCATGGTATTATAATACAAGGGACATGATAAAAACCATCAAATCTTGCCCAAAGTATGCTAAATCAGATGCCAAAACCGTCAAAAACAAGCCCAAAGTCCAGATTCAATGTTTATGTCTGATGGGCTCTCATGGGCCGCATAAGAATTAAGCTTGGCTTACGCGGGCCGCCTAAGCAAGTTTGGCAGATTTACACATTTAGTCCCTGTAGCCCAGAAACTTGTATTTTGATGCATTTTTGGCACGTTTAAGCCCCGTTAACCCCATTTCAAGGCTCTAAAATGATGTTAAAGTATAGGGAACTCAAAAACATCTCGGATGTCGGTTCGTTTGGTCGTACGATCGTGTTATTCGGTTAATTACGACGGAAGTCGTAACGAACGCAAAAAAAAAAAAAAAAACGATCCAAATTAAGCGACGAATGGAATTTTATCATGCCAATCACTAAAATATAATATTTTAATGATTACATAAATTTCCACGTGTCCGGATATATTCAGAACGTAAGATATGCGCGAAAATGCAAACTTACGCCCTTTTTGACACTTTTAGCCCCTGTAAGATCAAATAAGCATATTTTCGCACACCGAACCCCTCAAAGCTTATTTCTAAGCTATGTTTAGGTTATTTGTGGTATGTTTAGCTTATGATCAAGTTCCGGACTGTACGTTGCCTTACGAATCGACATAGTTTCACAGTTTGACATAAATAGTCCCTGCGATTGAATAGACTTGTTTTCAACACACCAAACCATCCAAAACTTATTTGTAAGTTATGTAAAGGTTATTTAAGGTATGTTAAGCCTATGTCACTATTCCGGAGTGTTTGTCGCGTTAAACTGACTGCGTTTACGCACTAGTTTGCGTATAACTTCCAGAAAGCGATTTAAAGCTTGAAATTGTAATCGAATTAAATCGTAAAATCATCAAAGATAAATACACATATAATAACACCAAAACACATTGTTTTATTGATAATTAACATTGTTTTACATTGTACATTGATTACGGAGCACAGTTGTCACAGTCTCCCCTACTTTAGGAAATTTCGTCCCGAAATTTTAACTAGAGGAAACTTGTGAGAACAATTGCGGATATTTCGTCTTCATTTGGTCCTCACGTTCCCAAGTAAACTCTGGGCCACATTTGGATTCCCAACAAACCTTGACCAATCGAATCCGTTTGTTCTTTAACTGTTTGAATGCACGGTCCACTATCTCCACAGGTTTCTCGACAAAGTGCATTGTTTCATCAACTTGAATTTCGTCGAGTGGAATGTGAAGATTAGTGTAAGCCAGACACTTTCGCAAATTGGACACGTGAAACGTCGGATGAATATTTCCAAGCTCTGGAGGTAGCTCTAGCCGATAGGCAACCTTTCCAATTCTTTCAACAACCTTAAATGGTCCAACATATCGTGGTGCAAGTTTTCCTTTCTTTCCAAATCTCACCACTACCTTCCAAGGTGACACCTTGAGTAGGACATGGTCTCCAGTTTGAAATTCTAGGGGCTTGCATCGCATATCCGCATAACTCTTTTGACGGCTTCTAGCTGTCACAAGATTATCGCGAATTTTCTTAATTTTGTTTGTTGTTTCCAGAATGAGCTCAGGTCCAGTAAGCTGAGCTTCATCGATCTCATTCCAACAGACAGGTGAACGACATTTTCGACCGTAGAGAGATTTGAATGGTGCCATATTGATGCTAGCATGATAACTATTGTTGTAAGAGAACTCAATCAATGGAAGATGAGAATCCCAATTACCACCAAAGTCAATCACGCATGCTCTAAGCATATCCTCCAAAGTTTGAATCGTCCTTTCAGATTGTCCATCTGTTTGGGGATGATAAGCAGTGCTTAGATTTCGTTGGGTTCCCATAGCAGATTGCATGGTCTTCCAAAAATGAGATGAAAATCGAGCATCATGATCAGATATGATGTCCAAAGGAACACCATGTCGAGATACTATCTCATCAACATAAATCTTTGCAAGTTTATCAGCAGATAAATCTTCGTGAATCGGAATAAAATGAGCTGACTTCGTTAATCGATCGATAACAACCCATATAGCATCGTGACCTTTTGATGTACGCGGTAATTTAGTGATGAGATCCATAGCAATGTTCTCCCACTTCCAAACCGGTATCTCTGGTTATACAAGCAACCCAGAAGGTCGTTGATGTTCAGCCTTGACTTTGAGACAAGTTAGGCATTTTGATACATACAAGGCAATATCCTTCTTCATACCAGGCCACCAATACTGAGTACGAAGATCCTTGTACATTTTATCAGCACCAGGATGGATAGAATATCGAGACTTATGAGATTCATCCATTACCAAGGTGCGAAGATCGTCTTGTTTCGGAATCCACAAACGATCCTTGAAATAGAGTAAGCCATCGTCCTTCGCTTCGAGCTTAAGCTCAAGTTGACGTGGTAATTCCTTACCCATCAAATTTTGTGAAACACAAAATTGTTGAGCTTGAAGAACACGAGTTTGAATATCAGATAGAGCTCGAACAGAATGAAGCTTGACTCGCTCCTTTCGACTAAGCGCATCGGCTACGACATTCGCCTTACCAGGATGGTAGCGAATCTCGCAATCATAGTCGTTTAAGAGTTTAACCCAACGTCGTTACCTCATGTTCAGCTCCTTCTGATTAAGAATATGCTGGAGACTTTTATGGTCTGTGAAAACCACACACTTTGTGCCATAAAGATAGTGTCTCTAGATTTTGAGAGCAAAAACCACAGCTCCCAACTCAAGATCATGAGTCTTGTAGTTCTTCTAGTGAACTTTCAATTGTCTAGACGCGTATGCTATAACTTTACCTCGTTGCATAAGAACACAACCAAGGCCTAAGTTGGATGCATCACAGTAGACAACGAAATCATCGTTTCCCTCAGGCAGAGATAAGACAGGAGCATCACATAGCTTCCATTTCAGCGTTTAGAACGCTTCTTCTTGTTTGGGTCCCCATTCAAAAGGCTTATTCTTTTGAGTCAAAGCAGTGAGTGGAACCGCAATCTTCGAGAAGTTCGAAATAAATCCACGATAATATCCAGCAAGACCAAGAAAATATCGGATCTCTGTAGGTGTTGTTGGTGTATTCCAATCCTTAATAGCAACTATTTTGGATGGATCCACATGAATACCCTGCTCGTTGACTATGTGTCCTAAAAACTGAACTTCTTTAAGCCAAAATTCACACTTGGAGAATTTAGCAAAAAGTTGTTCCTTCTTCAGGAGTTCCAATGTCAAATGAAGGTGTTGCTCGTGATCGGCTCGAGACTTCGAATAAATGAGAATATTGTTGATGAACACAATGATGAACTTTTCTAAATAAGGTTTACAGACCCTATTCATTAAGTCCATGAAAATAGCTGGGGCATTTGTCAAACCAAAGGGCATGACAGTAAACTCGTAGTGCCCATATCTCGTGCGGAAAGCAGTTTTGGGAATATCTTCTTTGAGTAAACGAAGTTGATGATACCCAGAATGCATATCGATCTTGGAAAAACAGGTAGCACCTTGCAGCTGATCAAAGAGATCATCAATTCGAGGTAGGGGATATCGATTCTTGATGGTAAGCTTATTAAGCTCACGATAATCGATACACATTCGAAAAGATCCATCTTTCTTTTTCACAAAGAGGACATGAGCTCCCCAAGGTGAATAACTCGGACGGATGAATCCTTTATCAGATAACTCTTGAAGCTGTTTCGATAACTCTTGCATCTCAGACGGTGCAAGACGATAAGGTGCTTTCGCAATCGGGTTAGCATTGGGTATAAGGTCAATATGAAACTCGACTTGACGAACTGGAGGTAAACCAGGAAGTTCATCAGGAAACACCTCTGGATAATCCCGAACAATCGGAATATCCTGAATACTCTTGCTCTTGCCTTTCTCCTCGGTGACATGTGCCAGAAAAGCAACATATCCTTTTCGTAAGTAACTTTGGGCTTTCGTACACGACATGAGTTTCAATCCACCAGATGGTTTCTCGCCATGAACCTCTAGGACATCGTCAGATGAAAGAGGGATATGAATGATCTTATCGAAACAAATCACCTCAGCATTATGTTTGGTTAACCAATCCATCCCCACGATAATGTCGAAACTCCCAAGTTGCATCGGCGTGAGGTCGATAGGAAAAAGATGGTTATCGAGGTTCAATTGACAACCACGAAGGACAAAATTGAGCACGAGGGGTTTACCAGTAGCAACTTCGACAAATAAGGGTTTCCTCAGTTTAGTTCTAGGTATCACAAGTAAAGGCTCAAAAGATAATGAAACAAAACTTCTATCGGCACCAAAATAAAAAAGAATAGATGCAGGTTGATTGTTAACAAGAAACGTACCGTTAACAACTTCGTTGTCCGCCCTTGCCTCGTTTGCGTTCAAATTGAATGCTCATCCACGAGCAGGATTCATATCCGCGATCGCATTCGGATTCGCATTTGCATTTACCAACCTCGGGCAGTTGTTGCGGAAATGACCCATTTCTCCGCAATTGAAACACGAACCAAGTGGGAATCTCGCAGCATTCCCCTGAGCTTGTGCTGGAACCTGAGCAGCCTGATTCTGACCCATACGACAAACGTTGGCCAGATGCCCAAGTTTACCACACGTAGTACACTGTTTACAGGCCTGTTGGGCAACATGATGACCGTTGCATCGAGCACAGTGTGGTGCAGTACCAGCATATTGCTTCTTCGTGGGAGGTAGGGCTGGTGGATTCTGAGGGTACTGGTTGGTGACAGCAAAGTTCTGGGAAGTCTTGCGCTTCCTTGACTTTTTAGAAGACTCACCCTGCTTCTTACCCTTACCCTTACCCTTTTCTTGTGCAGAATCGGTTGATTTCTTCTTATCACCCTTACGGGTCAATTTACCCTTTCTGACCTGAGACTCGGTCAGAGTAGCAGCCAATTCAATTGCTTGATGGACAGTGGTAGGATTACTGCCAGTCACAATATCTTGCACAGAATCGGGTAATCCATCGATATACCTCTCAATCGCCTTTTCCAACGGGGCAACCATCGTAGGACACAACAAACTGAGCTCCTCAAATCGATCCGTATAAGCACGGTGTTCTCCCCCGTCTTGTTTTAGATCGTCAAATTCTCGTTCTAAAGCTCGAATCTCGTAACGGGGACAGAACTCTCTCATCATGAGAGCTCGGAGCTCTTCCCATGTTTGTGCCAATGCCACTTCGGCACCCCTATGGCGCATCACTCCGTTCCACCATGTAAGAGCACGCTTGTCGAACACACTAGATGTGAACTCAACCTTACGCTCATTCGGACATTGCACATGTCTGAATGTGCTTTCCAGACTTTCGAACCATTGTAGGAGCGCAGTTGCTCCTTGCGACCCAGAAAACTTTAGTGGCTTAGCAGAATTGAAATTCTTGAAATTACACTGTGCATTATTGTTGTTATTATTGTTGTATAACTCATGGATCTGGGTTACTACGCCTGGAAGCACTGCAGCCATTTGTTGAGCAACAAGGGCTGCGACTTCTTCAGCAATAAAAGATTGAGCATTACGTCGAGGAGGCATTGTCTATCAAGGAAACAGGGGAATCGAGTGAGATCGACAATTGGAAAAACAAAAGAGGTATTGAAATCATTGACAAAACACAAGGAAGGCGATCATTCGTTCGTTACCTCGAACAAACAAACGACACGCAGTGACTAATCAAAGTAAATGGGTCATAGTAATGTATCACCGAAGACATGCTCGCCTATAAGTGAACACTCACCCCAAGAGTTCCCGGGTAAGAGTGACTGGTCCGATACTGCGGATTTATACAAACACTCTAGCCTTAGACAGAAAACTCAGGGTACAGGCATTCACCCTTCCAGTTTGCACGTGTTTACATTATTTAGACCCAAACTTTGACGAGATTTTGAAAACTAAGAGGGCTCAAAACCTAGTAATCAATCATCCTAGAACAGATGATTAATTTTCAAAGCGGATTTGCTATTGTGCTCTAGTTGTGGTTATCACCTAAGGATAGGTGACGGTATTGTTTTAAAATCTAAACGCAAGAACACTTGCTTTAGGGTCGTAGAAAGTTATAGTCTAGGTCAAAGCATCACTAATAACCTAATTCCCTATAACCATTGGCTCTGATACCAATTCTTCTGTCACACCCCGACCGCGTTAAAACAATGAAACCGCGGCGAAAACGTCGGGGAGTGTTGCAACAGAATTATTGTTCCACAACCATGGTAATCAAATGTTTCGTTTTATTGATTTATTGAATAATTTACATTGTCTTAAAACAAAAAAAAAACATATTGCATATTGTCATTTATTGTTTTTAAGTCACTAAAGCCACGTTCGGATCCTAAGTGAACTTGCTTCCTAGCAATCAACATCAAGCAATATCACCTAAAACATATGTAAAAACATAGTCAGCAAAGAAATGCTGGCGAGCACATAGGTTTTGTAAGAGTATCGGAATCATAGTTTGTTTACATATATTGCAATACCTCGAAAACCTAGTTTTGAAAAGTGTATAGTATTGCAATATGATTAACCAACTCAAATCAAGATGGTTATAATTTATAAAATCTCGTTGCCATGATTCTTAACCCAAAAACATT
Organism: Helianthus tuberosus; assembly: GCA_030545235.1. NCBI lineage: Eukaryota > Viridiplantae > Streptophyta > Magnoliopsida > Asterales > Asteraceae > Helianthus > Helianthus tuberosus. The sequence goes on along the minus strand of JARYGA010014921.1, from coordinate 18,737 downwards.
TGTTTTAGTAAACCAAATCGTAAAACATCTCGTAAAAAAAACTCGTTAATAAAACTCGTATGGTTTATATCATTTCGAAAACCTCGTTGTGTGACATCGTTTCAAAATCGTTTCCCAAGTGAACTAAATAATGATACGGAATATAATATGATAAAAGCACTTATATATAAGATGTACCAACGGCGTATCTACCATGCTTTTATCATGCTACACCCGTCCCATTATCTAATCACTACCCAAAACTAATCGTTTATCCAAGTCGTATCAAATCGTTTAACTCGTCCCAAAATCGTATTCGTTTTAATTGTGAAACTACTTTTGGTCATCTCGCTAATAACATTCAAACCTTCGTGACTCAACTATCTCATTTCTCGCATTAACAACCCACCAAAGGGTAAGTTAACAATCATCAGATTCGGTCGCTACCTACCTACATAACCCCCACACATAACCATGGGTGTAGTCTGATAACGGGATTTGTCAGATCCTATGGTACCATAACCTAATACTGGTCGGCTTGATCAATGTTAATGAATGTCATTCGTTATGTAACTAAAACCAACAAGTTTGTTCACTTTATCGAAATCGTTATTAGTTTAATATAAACTATCTTAATCGTTTTTGAAACCATCGTTTAATTATCGAAATCGTTTTAATACATATGAATCACCCCAAAACAATTGAAAACAGTAAAATAGGGGAACTATGTACTCACATCGAAGTGCAAAGTATCCTCAATCTAAAGAACTCAACAAGCTCACTCAAACCAAGGAAACTCAAGCAACACCTAATAATCGAATCACTAGTAAATAAATCGACACCTAAATCGGAAGATCGGACAGAATGAGGTCTTGTAAACCAAATGAGTGTAGGAACTCATGTGATATGGTTGAACAAAACCTACATTCTAAATCGGAACCTAACCTAAGTGCTTTCGACCCGTTACGACCCGTTTAGGTAGCTTACGCTACTTTAACGCGTCGTTCGCGTAAAACACGTTCGAGACGTCTAACTAGTCCTATGACAAGTATTATAAGCCTAAACATGTTTAATTATGATGCATAATAAGTTAAGTGACAAACGTTTAGGTTACATATGCTTAAAATCAAATTATGCATGAAAAGGGCATTTTGGTCATTTACCTAAGGCATATAAACTACCTATCATACAACTACTTAAACTAGGTGACCATAAGGTATAACCTCGAAAGGTTATTCCCTATGCAACTATGGTCACTAAACATGCTTGGTCGGATCCTAATGATCGACCAAACGGGTCGAGTTCGAAAGTCTAAGCGGTGGTTTAGACCGCTTGACTTACGACTCTAAACAAGCACTAAACTAAAAGTGACGAGCTAAGCATGTTAAAACATGCTTAACTAAGTTAGAAAACAGGTTTTGATATCAAAACAAAGTGTTTTGATACCAAGAGTAGTTTGGTTGCAAAATACACTTAAATGCGCATTTTGACCGAAACTACGACTCGTCACTACGCCTAGTCAACGTGGTAATCAGTAGGTATAGTCACTAAGGACTATATCCATCGTGATTACGATCACATTGCGAAGTTCAAACAAACTTCGTGTTGACCATAAACTGTTCAATGCAGAAACTAAAAACCCATAAAAGAACGAAAGAGGACTTACAAAGGGTCCAAAGAGATTTGATTCTAAGTATTCTCAGGTATGAAGTGAATAATCACATCAACTTAGAGAAATCTCAGATCAAATGTGAGGAAAAATGGAAGAATGGCATGCCTATTTATAGTTTTCGGTTCACCGTTAGGATCGTTTCTTGCTAAAGAGGGAATGATCTTGGCCATACATGTGGGCTCATGGTATTAGAATACAAGGGCCATGATAAAAACCATCAAATCTTGCCCAAAGTATGCTAAATCAGCTGCCAAAACCGTCAAAAACAAGCCCAAAGTCCAGATTCAATGTTTCTATCTGATGGGCTCTCGTGGGCCGCATAAGAATTAAGCTTGGCTTACGCGGGCCGCCTAAGCAAGTTTGGCAGATTTACACATTTAGTCCCTGCAGCCCAGAAACTTGTATTTTGATGCATTTTTGGCACGTTTAAGCCCCGTTAACCCCATTTCAAGGCTCTAAAATGATGTTAAAGTATAGGGAACTCAAAACATGCTCAAAAACATCTCAGATGTCGGTTCGTTTGGTCGTACGATCGCGTTGTTCGGTTAATTACGACGGAAGTCGTAACGAACGCAAAAAAAAAAAAAAAAACGATCCAAATTAAGCGACGAATGGAATTTTATCATGCCAATCACTAAAATATAATATTTTAATGATTACATAAATTTTCAGGTGTCCGTATATATTCAGAACGTAAGATATGCGCGAAAATGCAAACTTACGTCGTTTTTGACACTTTTAGCCCCTGTAAGATCAAATAAGCATATTTTCGCACACCGAACCCCTCAAAGCTTATTTCTAAGCTATGTTTAGGTTATTTATGGTATGTTTAGCTTATGATCAAGTTCCGGACTGTAAGTTGCCTTACGAATCGGCATAGTTTCACAGTTTGACATAAATAGTCCCAGGGATTGCATAGAATTGTTTTCAACACACCAAACCATCCAAAACTTATGTCTAAATTATGTAAAGGTTATTTAAGGTATGTTAAGCCTATGTCACTATTCCAGAGTGTTTGTCGCGTTAAACTGACTGCGTTTACGCACCAGTTTGCGTATAACTTCCAGAAAGCGATTTAAAGCTTGAAATTGTAATCGAATTAAATCGTAAAATCATCAAACATAAATACACATATAATAACACCAAAACACATTGTTTTATTGATAATTAACATTATTTTACATTGTACATTGATTACGGAGCACAGTTGTCACAATCCCAGGTTAGTAACTGGGATAGTACCTATCATGATTAAAAATCCGGACTTGCCGGAGCTCCCAAGTTGGTAATCATGGAGTAGAAATCGGCATCATTCTTGAATATGTTTGTTTGAAAAACCTACAAGTGGTAGTATTCTTGAAAATTGTCATATTTCAATTGTACAAATGGTATTGGTTGGTGAGTGAACCTTCAAGTGGTTGAAAAAGAGGTTTTCACCTACAAGTGGTTAATCAAGGTCATTAAGTTGAACTTGATTTAACTTTCATACATATGGTTGAAGAAACAAAGTGATGATCATATCCCCGATCTTACAAGAGGTTTCGACAAAAACTTATTTTCCGGAAAAACCATTTGATTAAAACAAACTTAAGTATTTTGAAATCATAATGGGAAAATAGTTTGTTGTCAGGGGGAGTTCTGATTGTTTAAGCCAAGTGGATGGCGAATTGAAGCAATTCACATCAGTTTGTCACTTTATTTGTACAGTTTGTTTTCAAATTTTCTTTAAATGGTTTTGAATTTTAGGGGGAGTAAGAAATTTCAGAAAATCCAAAAACATTAGAAAATTTGAAAAATCAAAAAACATGATAAAATCTAAAATCCAAAAACATCGAAAAATAAAAAAATGAGCTTTGTTGTGAAAAAAAGGAAATGATAGTACATCAGTGGACTATCACAACACACTAAAGAATTGGAAAGAAAAATGTGATAAACGGTCTCACTGATGATATGTCAGTAGGTTTTCACACGCTTAGTAGATTGTGTTCGAGATATAAACCTAAATATCAAACTTACTTATTTCATGGGGAACATCTCTTGGATATATGGGTAACCCCCGAAATCTTGTTTGAAAGACCCCTCTTTCTGAGATACTAGGTCTTTATGCTTAGTGATATCTGGGGTATTATCCCGGGACTTTTGATTTTGCGGAAGCAATGGCCTAGTCCCCGTATAATACTTTTCGCTTGCTTGAAATAAAAGCACCCCCTCAGCATAAAAAATGATGAAACAATGCAAAATGCTAATCATTTGCTGTTGAAGAAAAGATTCTCTAAAGGGAACACACCTAAAAGTCGAACCATCATCTCTCTAATTTTGCGGAAGCAATAGCCTGAGCTCTCATGGTCTCGCATTTAACCCCTTACAGATATCATCTAGGTATACTCACCTGTAAGACTGAATATTGGGATCTGGATACGGGAGTATATTCTGAGGTGGGACACTCGAATAAGTTCAAGTCCTTAAAACATTAATCTCGTATCTCGAAACAATTGAACTTTGTGTGAAAATTTAAGTGGATCAGTATATTGACAATCTAAGTGAATCGTTTAGAACTTAAAATGTTTAAAGCTTAACGGTGCTAGTGATTTGTCTCTATAACTGATATGATCCTCTTACACAAACTCACAAAAATATTGTCTGTAAATATTTCTTTACTGCTTTTTGTTAAAACAAAAATCCAAAAAGAATGTGTTTTAGCATAAAATTTTGAAAATTCAAAAAGATTTTAGTTCATCTTATTTTCGACAACTGATGTTGAAAAGCTGATTTTCAAAATTCCAAGTGCTAAACATGATGGACAAACAGGTTGGGAAAGTTTGTTGAAATGAGAAAAATGATATTTTTACAAAGTGATCATCAGAGATTATAAATTGTTGATGATAGAGTGATATTTACAAGTGAAATTTAAATTTGTCAAATTTTTAAAATTGTGAAATTTATTTTGAGGTAGAGATGGTGCAGGTAAAAGCTTTGGAAGAGCAATGTTTCCGATGCAAAGCCTGTAGATTGTGAATTCCAGACTACGATCCCAACTTATCGAAAGGGGGAGTCTGAAGACGTTAAAGCCAGGTTTCAGATCCTGTTGCTACGGAAAGCCAGGAGACGTTTCTGATCCTGTGAAAAGCTTAAGGAATCAAGAGACCTGATCAAGAGGAGTATAGAGCCAGGTTACGATTCTAAAAGAGAGAGAAGAAAGAGATTGAGGATGCTTACATTGTCAGATACTTTGAAAGAGCAAAAAGACTGATAAAGACTGAAGAGTTGACATACCGAAGACTCGACACTGAAGACTTCGTCAACATCCAAGGGGGAGTCTGTTGGTGCATATGTTTGTCGACTTCGTCTTGTATCGAGTCTTATAATAGGTTTGATAGATCAAGTCACGTAGAACGAGAAAAACTGGAAACTGGCCAAAACAAGCCAGTTCACACGAAGTGGCCAGTTCACATGAACTGGATAAGGTCACTTCATGTGGACTGGAACATGTCCACTTCATGTGAAGTGGCTGGCCTATATATAGTGAGCTTGAGTCTTTCATTTGTAACTTCTCTGATTTCGGTAGCGAAGCTCTGCCGAGGTATCTTCAGGTCTGTAATCGTGATCAAATCAATACAAGAGATAGATTAAGTGATTCTAGCGTGTATACATCTGAAATAACTCCGATACGTTTGATTTCGCATATCGTATTGGACGAGATCTCTTCTGAACGACTCGTTTGGTCGTGCAAACGATCCTACAATATATATATATATATATTATATGTTTAACATTTTTGAAAACGATAATAACAAATTATAAACATGATGAAGTTTTAAATTTTTGGTTACGTCAAATAGTGATGGATGTATAAATTTTGGGTTACGTCAAATAGTGATGATGTATAAATTTTTGGTTATCCCTTCTTCTTTTGATAAGTACGTTTTTATTTATTAAAGTATAGCTAAGTAGATAACTAATATTAATTATTAAAAGTTAAAAATATTGAAAAGATATAATCAAGAATATAAAATTATTTTAATATATATATATATATATATATATTAAATTTAATCATTTAATAGTCTTTATATTAATTACTTATTATTTATTATGATTGAGGTAAATTGATAAATTGCCACATATCATTTTGGTGAAATCTTTTATTATAAAAGAATGTCATGTGGCATTAAGTGGAGTATTTTATTAGTATTAGATGATGATGATGATGATAATAATAATAATAACAATAAGAGTAAAATGCACGGATAGTCCCTGTGGTTTTGCTAAATAACACCTATAGTCCTCAACTTTTGGAAATTACACCGGTGCTCCCTGTGGTTTGACAGTTTGTTACTAGGATAGTCCCTGGAGTGGATGACAGTTAGTTTTCTCCGTTAAGTGGATGTGAAATGACAAATTTGCCCTTCATCTTCTACACTCTATAGAAACAAAACAACCCCCCACCCACACCTTTCTCTCTATTTTCCCCCACCATTAACCACCACCGACCTCCTACCACAAGTAACCACTTTCACATATACACACACATCAAATACAAACAAACACTGGAATATTCTCTGCTTCAGACTCGTCATACGTTTACTAATCATCTCTATGAAGCATTACTCGGAGCAGGACTTCGTACTTTTAGAGACAATGATGCAATCGACAGAGGTCAAGAACTCAAGCCTGAAATTGAGACCGCAATCATCAACAGAGGTCGACAGAGGACTTCATACTTTTAGAGACAATGATGCATCATTTTACCTATTTTTTTAATCATGTTGACCCATCAGATGTCAGGAACCAAAGAGGAAGTTTCTCTATTCAAAAGTCACGATGCTTTTCAAGTTGTTTGGTATGTTTGGGCATGAACACAAAAGAAGGGTCAAAATGGACAGAGGGTAATGTGAGGAGGTGGAAGGTAGCACTAACAGAGTTTGGTAATTTGACTGGCATGGTTCTTTCAGGGTATCAATACTTTCACTTCTCTTCATATAATTTTTGGGTTAGGAAACTATTGATTTAATTAGTTTGATTATTGCTTAGGTTAAATTTGGTGGGAGGTGGGAGGTGGGTGGTGGTTGGTGGTTAACGGTGGGGGGAAACAGAGAGAAAGTGGGGGGTGGGTGGGGTTGTTTTGTTTTTATAGAGTGGAGAAGATGAAGGGTAAATTTGTCATTTCACATCCACTTAACGGATAAAACTAACTGTCATCCACTTCAGGGACTATCCGAGTAACAAACTGTCAAACCATAGGGAGCACCGGTGTAATTTCCAAAAGTTAGGGACTATAGGTGTAATTTTGCAAAACCACAGAGACTATCCGTGTATTTTACTCTAATAATAATAATAATAATAATAATAATAATAATAATAATAATAATAATAATAATAATAATAATAATAATAATAATAATAATAATAATAATAATAGTCATAATCATAATCATAATCATAATCATAATAATAATAATAATAATAATAATAATAATAATAATAATAATAATAATAATAATAATAATAATAATCATAATCATAACAATAACAATAACAATAATAATAATAATAAGTCATTATGTGGCTATAATGTATTTGTGATATCACTTAATATTTGTAAAGATAAAATTCAAATGAATCTTAACACGAAAAGTGAAAGAATATTTTTCTTTTTTAATTCTTTTTTCATCGACTTAAGCATAATATTTAGTTGCAAAATGTAAAAAATAATAAAATAAAAATCGTGTACTTACTCTAGTAGAGTAATTAGGTGTAATTACTTTGGTGTGATTATAATTATTCTACTTGTGTAAATAAACAGAGTTCTTTTTTAGATTATACGAGTAAAATACATGCTTGACATGACCGGGAAAAAAAATTCATGCTTCACTTCTCATGTTTAATATGTTAGGCCCTTTTTTAGAATAACCTTACTCTACTTAATATAACTTATATATATATAGGATCAGGATTTAGAGAAAACGGTGAAAAGTGTGAGAACGGAGAGAACGGTTATGGATCATCAGATCAAAACAATCTATGGACTAGATGACGTGGTGGCGTTTTCGTAAATAACATCACTTTTATTAGTGTGGCGCGCTTCATTAGGGTTAAAAAAGTCTTTTGACTTCTCTACACAAAGCGCCAAACTCATGAATAAAACGCCATTAAAAGTCCCGCCTTAACCCACATAGCACACATCATCCTAATCTAAACGCCATTAGATATAAAACGCCAAACTTTGTTTTTAACCGATAAAGCTGAACAAACTGTACTGAAACTACGGAACTTAATTACTAGCATTTACTATTATAAAAATATGCGCCAAAAACTTCCTATGTAAACAACCTCTCAAACCTACTAATAACCACACCAAACCCCAAACGCCATATTTTCCTATATACCATTCATCTTAGAAACGCCAAAAAACCCAAATATCAAAGATTCGAATCCACGTTTCTTTGAGATACACTATTTTCTCGGTAAACTTTCGCTCTATGTGTGTCATACCCCAACCGATGACGGAAATATCGGGGCGCGGCACTAGGCGAACTAGATTGCTCAAGAGATCCATAACAACTAATTGTTACCAATATTTTAAAGGTCAATTTCCCATACCAATCAACAAATATTCAACAAATAATTATTACAGATTACGAGTTTCTCTTGAACAAAACAAGTCCGACAACCTAGATTTCTATTGGTGTAGTTTCTAGACTGCCTATCTTGATTCACAAAAGATTAGCGTATCAAGCATCCTAATCAACATGTCACATACATTAAAATAAAGTCAATACACAGAGTGTAAAGGTGAGTACACAAGTTTGCATAGTATATAATATTGCGAAAGCGTTTGCGCATAACCAGCATGTAACACGTAGAAATGTGAAGCAAGTAAGCTACCGACAATGACGCATGTAACCGATATGACTGCGAGTTATAGAATGCGCAACACATTATCACCACTGTGACCATGTGAAGTAAAGCCCTTAACAACCCCTGTCCACGACAGGTGCTGAGTCCAAACTATAGTACTATCGTTGCTAAGGTGTCAGGCAAAACAGTCACTGTGTAAACATAACATACAAGCACTCATCGAGTCACGTATAACATGCGAGAGCGGTTAGCGTTAAAAAGTGTTTGCGTTGTGTACTGGTGTATGTTGATATAGCGAACGTTTGTAACACCCAAAAGTGCGTTAAGCGAAAAAGGGTTCGAGTATACTCACCGTAGGTGTTTAGCTAGTAAACACAGTACTTAGATTGAAGGGAGCGCGTTGGAGATTAGCATGAGTATTGAACAGTAGCGTAAGCGTTGAACAACGTGTAAGTAGGGTTAAGTGTTGAATGGTGAGTCGGACGGATGGTCATCCGGACGGATGGTCATCCGGACGGATGACCATTCGAAAGGTTGATCATTCAAATGAGTGAGTGTGTTTTCGAAACCTTTTTTTTGAAGTTTTCGTTGTAGCATTATTTCACACCCCAACCAATGGCGGAAACATCGGGATGAGACGAAGTGTGAAGATTGCTAGAGACATTACAAGAAATTCAAATACAACATTACAATATTTAATAAACCGATTTCATTTCATAAGGTAAACTTGTCAACATTACAAGAAATTCAAATACAACAAGTTCAAGAAGTACATAACAACATAAGCAAAATTTGATACAACATATTAAACCTAAACGTCTATATGTGTATCTAGGCATCAACGCTACTTCTTTTCATAGCATCGTCATCATCAACCTGTAACATGTTTAAAATACAATTCAATGCAAAAGCAAAGGCGAGTATACAAGTTTAAGCATAAGTATAAGTATAAAAGTTTAAAACGAATCCACATGGCAACTTAGTTTATACGAGATCAACCTAATATGGCATGCAATATTTCTAGCCAATCCTCTGTTTACGCAAGAAAGTTTAATTAATTCAACATGACCCAAGTATAAAGGGGGCGATGCGTTACTCCTATAGCGCTATACATGTCAAATGGAGGCTCGTGAAAGCTAATGACTAAAACATATTACATAAGTATGGCCCACATAAGCATCAAGTATCATAACATAGCATTCATGTATAAGGATTGTTTTGTGCATTGCATAAAGAATAAGTTTAAGTGTAGTTTAATAGTTAAACATGTTACACCCCAAAAGTGGTAAACATAAAAAGGGGTTGCGAGTATACTCACCTAATTGCTAAGTCTTCCGATTATCCAAATGTTGACGAGTGTACGAGATGGGAAGGATGGAACACCGAGGTCTCGGGATTATGAGTGGTTGTGATTGCGACTCCTTGTAAAATAACGCACGAGTAAAGATTGGAACAATTCAAGAGAATGAACGAGAGTGTTTAGCCTAGATATTTAAAATATCACGATCTTATTATTATTTAATAGTTAAATAAATTAATCCATTTAGATAATTTATCTAAATATTAACCTTTAATATTATAAAAAAGGATTATAATGAATTGTTTATTATTCTTGGAGTTTATTATAAAAAATATTTATTTTATAAATTTACGATTTATAAAGATTCTTACAAGAAAAGAATTTTAGATAAAAACTCGATTAATTAATAATGGATTTAGGGATTAAAATGGTTTTAAATTTTAAAAGAATAAAATTTTTAAAGGTTTCATTTTTGAAACTAAAGGAAAAGAAATGGATTTTAAAAAATTAAAATCTCAAAAAGTGGTCAAAATAAGTATATATTTATAATTATTGTTATAAAAATTATTTGAACTTTGATAAGTGATGATTTTAGAACATAAATGGGTATCGTGTTATAGATTTTTACGAAGAACGGGCAGAGTTTCCTCTGTTTTTGGACGATCCCGACAACTAAAGTTGTCGATTTATATGTTCAAAATTCAATAAACAATAACCAAACAATATAAATATATATATATATATCTATACGTTTTTATTATGTTTACAAATCAAGTAGAATTCGGTTCCGCGACTTAAAACGTTACAAAAAAAAAACGAAACAAAGCAATTAACATACGCGTTATTATACCGAGCCGAAAACTGTCCGAGTGACCCGCGTTGCGCGTTTGACCGGGTTTGACCGGGTTTGACCTACTTTGACCGGGTTTGACCCAAATAGAAAGCTGAAACAATACACGAATCAAGACCCGAAACAGGACCGAACCTGTTGACTGTCTTGACCGAACTCGAAACAAGCCTGAATCACGACCCGAGCTCCAAAACTGAAGTGAACCGAAACGAGCCACCTGAAACGACAAAATCAATGGGACTCGAATCGAAATTTATACTAAGCAAACACCCGAACTAGAACTGAGTTTAAAACCCAAAATGAAAACAAACCTAACTGCTGTCCGGAGTTGATTGACGTCGGCCGGAACCTGAACCCGAAACCAAAACTGAAACAATCCGGTGTCAAACCAGACTCGACCTGAACTGCTGGAACCGGACTGAACTGATAAACATGACTCGACGAACCAGGCTTGTGCTGAACTAAAACGAGTCGGCCACCGCCACAGCCGACGCCGTCACCGGTGCGGCTTCCTGAGTTGCCGGAAAACCAACCTTCGCCGTTTGTCGCCTGAATCACCACTCAACTCCCACCTGGCCGTCATGTGATGCGGCTGTTGCCGTTGTTTGTCATGTGCCGCCACCCAAGATGGTGGCTGGCCGTTCGTCTGGAGCGAGGGAGAGAAGAGCGAGAGTAGGAGAGAGAGATGGAGCTTGTCTGGTTTGTTGGGTGTGGCTCACCGGAAAGGCGGCGCCGGAAAGGGTAACCGGAACCCTAATCCGGTGACCGGATTCTAGAGGGAGGGAGAGAGCAGAGAAAACATGGGTGGGGGCTAGGGTTTTCTACAAATGAAAAAGATGAGGTTGGAAGGTTTAAATAGTTAGGTTAAGTTATGTTATATAAAAAAAATACCAACTTAACAATAAAACTAACTAGGTTACTTGTATTATCTTAAACTAACTTGAAACTTAACGAGACTAACTTGATAAAGAAAAATAAAAGAATGAAACTTTTTTTTAATTAGTAAATTTAGTTAATTTAATTAATTAACCAATGAGTAACCATTTCTATAATGAATTAAATTACGGGTAACGATTGTTCAACGATTGTTTGTTTCACGAAGCTTTCGAATTTCGAGGTTAGGATCCGAATCTCAAAACGGGTCGGATTTAGATATTTGTTTTTGACGGATGTTACACATTAAATCAAGTCATCCGGACGGATGGCCATTCGATCGGATGGCTATTCGATTGAGAATTTGATAGTTTGAAGTTTGAGTAATTTGTTTAAGTGCTGAAAGTTATAAAGGACAAGTCACCTGGTCGAATAGTCATCCGATCGGATGGCTATCCGATTGAGTAACCTGATGTTTTGACAACTTGTGAAATTTTCTAAGTTAAAAAGTTTGGAGTTTAACGGAGACGGCGTGATGACTTGTTAAACAATGGAAACACACCAAGGACCAGCTCATTCGATCGGATGGGAATCACCCCATTCGATCGTACACACTGTTCTTTTGATGAAGTTTCATGTTCAACCCGTTAATCGGTCGTCTCTCCGGTGGAAATCCATTTTCAGACCGGCATCTCCACTAGAGAGTGAGTAAAGAGCCCGAATGAGTCTAGATTCCATCAGTTTTGAGTAAAAAGTGAAGAAAGTTGAAGAAAAGTATGAAGTCCTTTGAATAATGTTGAAATCTGGTTGAGATTTATGTAAAATAGTGTAGAAATCCTTTAGATTTGAACAAATCTTGACGGGATGACATCACACCACAGTTTGCACATGGAACCGTGATGATGTCACCTTTAAGTAGCCCAAATCAGGTGATTTCATGGAGAAAACTAGTGATTTTGATGGTGAAGATGATGAAGAAGTGTGTAGTGATGATGGCAGTACAAGATTTAGTGAGAAATACTTACGGAATAGCCTTGAATTGAGAGAAAAGTGCTTGAAAGGGGCTTGGGAGCGTCTGGTCGAATGGAGCTGTCACATCAGTCTACAGTGATGTGACAGGCGGATATTTATAGGGTGAGAGAGAGTGTAAGGCGGTGGAGAATGTGAGTCGGATGGCCAGTCGATCGGATGGCCATCCGATCGGATGGCATCCGGTCGGATGTCCATTCGATCGGTTGGTCATTCGACCGGCCGAGTTGCGTTTTGTTGGTTTCCGACTTTCGTTTCGTGCGTTAAGCGTTCTGTTTCGTTTAAGCGAGTTGCGAGTGAGCGTTGGGATGAGATAACCACATAGACAAATAATTACACAAATAATACACATGATACATAAAATGCATAAAAGTAAATCTGCGTTTCGAGTTGCGTTGCGTTATGATTACGATGCAGTAGCGATGGCGATGTGATAGCGTGAAATAACAATGCGATAGAATGCGTTTAAATAACATGTGTTGTAAACTGCGTTTAAATTGTGATAAATGCGTTTTGAAATAGTGTTGTGAATGCGTTTGTAAAAACTTAGTTTTAAAATATCGTCTAAACCTATTTGCGATAATTGGAATCCCGAGAGTACAAGTCAATTAAGCATGAAATGACAGATCTGAATAATGACATGTCTTGACTTTGAATTTGACTTGGAAAGTCGGGTTGGTACAATGTGATGGGCAAAATCCTCAATATAAACACCAAAACATACAAAAACCACAAAATTGCAAAAATGTCATTTCATGGAGATTCAGTTTTGTTCTCAATAAAGTTTAGCTGAACGGGGTGGACAACATTGTTAGACATCTTTCTTGACTGAGGATTAACAATGTTATCCATCTCGTTTAGAAAAACATTATTGAGTTTAGCATGACCAAAATTAGAGGTTTATGGTAGTTATATTTAGTGCCGTTTTTTTTGGCATTTGATTTCCTTGTCCGATCTTATATTGTTTGTTATGTAACTTCGAAGTAACATGTTATGACCAAATAGGTCGAAAAAAAAAGATGAAAAAAAATGATGTATAAAGAATGATGTAAATTGCCAAACTGAGATCTGTGTGTGTTCTGTAAGAATGAAAAATACAAAACGCCAAACTACTCTTCATGGGCTCTCGAAGACCATCTGTGTGTGTTCTGTAAGAATGAAAAATATAAAACGCCAAACTACTCTTCACTGGCTCTCGAAGACCTTGTCGATCTTCTTTTAATTACGTCCTGTTTGCATGTCGATGCGTAATGTCCATAGCCTTTGCAGTTCTGACACTGTCTTTCTTTGTCCCCGGGTTTCGACTTTGATTTCTTTTTCTCGATTGCTATCTCCTGTTTAGATTTCAGGCGCTTCCGAGAACCAGAACCTTTGGATTGATACCCAACAGGGACTCTTATCAGATTCTTGTCATTTTATATTGACCGGTTATCTCGGAAAATCTATCCCTAGTACTAGTGGGAGGAGCAACAATCTGCATATCTTGAACCTTCTTCATATAAGATTGAACATGATCCTCGTATAAGGATAGCTCCTCTTTATTACCAGATAAACGGTTCAAAGTATATTCCATTGAAAAAATAATATCTCGCATAATACTTTGCACATCGGGATGAAGCTCGTTCATATATTCACGACTAATTGAGTATTCGGGAGAGCAGTTTGGGGAAGCCTCTTTGCGCCATCTATTCAAAATGTATTGTTTTAGAAATCCCCTAATGTCCATTGTAACACCCTAATAGCGTAATACAACAACACGCGGCAGAAATATCGGGGAGTCACGTTACAAATTGCTCACAACTACTGGTACTAAATTGTTTCAATATTATTAACATCGTTTTACAAACAAAGAATACATGTAATTGTCTTTTGATTAAGAAGTCTAAGGCCCGAATGCAGTCATATGCGTTGCATGCTTGAATAGTTGAAAACCTGAAACATATGTGAAAAATAGTCAGCATAAAAATGCCAGTGAATACATAGGTTTTGTTGGCCAAATAAATGGCAAAAGTTTGATATTGCAATACTTTGACAACTACAAGAGTTATCGATTGAAAAATGATTCTTGAAGCCAAGGAATGACAAAAGTTTAGTATTGCAATACATAGTCTTAATTGTGAAAACTCGTGACAAAAAGTATTATATATGGCAATATGATTATTACTTAGCAATTTATATGCCATTTGAAATTGTACATCGTAATCTCGTTGAAATCATCGTTAAACTCATTAAGGTATTAATAGAAATCCAATCAAGGATTATTAATAACTGTTTTGAAATAGATCAAAACTTGTGTGAGTATTATATAAATCAAGTCAATGATTCATAATAATACTTTAATTATCCTTCTAAGAATGTAACATATAAAGATATGGGAGATTCCACGAGGAATTTTGATAATCGAACATTGAAACAATCGTACACATAATCCTAAAGTGATTTGGATAACGCTACAAGAATAATAAAATAAGAACACTTATATATAGGAAGTACCAGCGGCGTATCCACCATGTTTTTATTTTATTACACCCGTTTCGTTATCTAAATCACAACTACCACATAAACACATAATCGTCAATCAACTTGTAAACATGCATTAAAGTACACAATGAATCCAAATAAGGACTCCAATATTGGCACTTTAAACATCCCATGTATGTTTAGCTATGAAGATAGATAAGTATTACAGGGATCCGGTTCTCGTCATATTGTCTAGTCGCATACCCATTAAAGTACTCAATGAATCCAAACAAGGACTCCAATATTAGCACTTTAAACATCCTACAAGTATCAATTTATAAAGATAAGTTGACACTAAAAGGATCAGGTTTCTATCGTACTGAATCATCGTATCACAATATCCTAAACCCTAATGGTGATTCGGGATAATGCCACGAAGGGTAATAAAATAAACACACTTATATATAGGAAGTACCAGCGGCGTATCCACAATGTGTTTATTGTATTACTCTAGTTTCGTTATCTAAATCACCGTCAATCTACACATAAACCATAACCGTCATTCTGTAAAGTACTTCTTAAAAATCTCACTATGAAGATAGGAAGATCTAAGACTGCACTTCAAACATCCTATAAGAATCTAACTATGAAGATAGGTAGATCTTTTAAGGATTTGAATAAACATCATATTTGCATAATCGGAATAGTACACATATAAGCACTTAGTAAACACATATATGCCATACATTTGAAAAAACAAATCGGTTACACAAATGAATCACCCCAAAATATTTGAAAACGATAAAAGAGGGGAACTATGTACTTGCCTGGGATTGCGTGTAGGTCTTGTTCAAACGATAAAACAAAGCTCAAAGGATCACGTGTTCAAGTGTCGATGTGGTTCCTAGTGTAACATATACTATGTTAGTATATCGGGACATGAATCGAGGAAACGGATAGAATGAGGTATGTAAACCAATTGATTGTTGGAACTTATGTGATATGGTTTAACAAAGCCTACATTCTAAAACGGAACCTAACCTAAGTGCTTATGACCCATTATGACCCGTTTAGGTAGCTTACGCTACGCTACTTTAACGCGTCATTTGCGCAAAAACGCAAACGAATAGCCTAACTAGTCTTATGACAAGTATTATATGCCCTAACATGTTTAATAACATTGTATAATCAGTTTAGATGTCAAAATTCATGTTACATATCCTAAAAATGAAATTATGCGCAAAATGACATTTTGGTCATTTTCCTAAGGCATATAAACTACCTATCATACAACTAAGTAAACTATGTGACCATAAGGTATAACCTCGGAAGGTTATTCCCTATATAACTATGGTCACAAAATATGCTTGGTCGGATCCTAACGATCAACCAAATGGGTTGGGTTCGAAAGTCTAAGCGGTGGTTTAGACCGCTTGACTTACGACCCTAAACAAGCAATAGACTAAAAGTGACGAGTTAAACATGTTAAAAATGTTTAACTAAGTTAGAAAACAAGTTTGATATCAAAACAAAGTGTTTTGATACCCGAAAATAGTTTCGTCGCAAAATACGCATAAACATGTATTTTGACCGAAACTTTGACTCGTCACTTCGAATAATCAACGTGGTAATCAGTACGTATAGTCAGAAGGGACTATAACCATCGTGATTACGCTCACGTTGCAAAGTTCAAACGAACTTTGTGTTGACCAAATCATGGTCAAAGCAGAAAGTCAAACGTTGTTTGACTTTCACGCTTGAAAAGCATAAACAAGCATGAAAGAAGCTTACAAAAGGTCCAAGCAAGGAAGAATTGATCTAAAATACGCAGGTATGAAGCCTTAGCTTCAACTTAGAGCAGATTTGATCAATCTGTGTGAAGAATGAATGAGAAACCCACTTCTATTTATAGTAATTTTGGATCAAGAAGATCATTCCAAGTGTTAGGAGGTTTAATCTTGACCTACACTTATGGAACATGGTTTCTAATACAATGGGATGCTCTAAAACAAGTCCATAGTATTGAAAAAGTTGCATAAAAGACCCTGAAGTTCAAGCTGGTTGCTGAAACAAGGTTTTTGCTCAGATAGGGCCGTCGTGTCACGCGACGACAAAAGCCCTTGGCGTCGCGCAGCGCTACGGCTAGGCTGCTAGTTTCAGAATTTTACAAAACAGGTCCCTGCACACTATTTGGTGTATTTTTGACGCGTTTAAGCCCCGTTAACCTATTTTAAAGGCTCAATAAAGATGTCAAAGTATAGGGGATATGAAATATGCTTGAAAACATCTCGGATGTCGGTTCTTTTGGTCGTACGGTCACGTTATTCGGTTAATTACGACGAAATACGAACGAACACGAAAAACGATCCAAATTACGCGACTAATAGTATTTTTTCATTCCAATCACTAAATTAAAATATTTTAGTGTTTACAAAAATTTTGGATGTCCGGATATGTTCAGAACGTAAGATATGCGCGTAAATGCAAACTTATGCACTTTTTGGCGCTTTTAGTCCCTATTGATCAAATAAGCGTATTTTCACATAACGAACCCCTCAAAGCCTATTTCTAAGCTATGTAAAGGATATTTAGGGTATGTTTAGCTTATGATCAAGTTCCGGAATGTTCGTTACAGTACGAAGCAGAAGACTTTCGCAGTTTGACGCAAATAGTCACTGTGATCGAATAAACTTGTTTTTGACACATCAAAGCCTTTGAAACTTACTTGTAAGTTGTATAAAAGTTATTTAAGGTATATTAAGCCTATGTCACTGTTTTGGAGTGTTTGTTGCGTTAAACTAATTACGCTTACGCATCAGTTTGCGTATAACTTTCCTGAAAGCGATTTAAAGCTTGAAATCGAACTAGAATCAAAACGTGAAATTGTCAAACATAAAAAAGCAAAAATTGAGACCAAAAACACATTGTTTCTTTGATAAAAGATATTGTCCTACTTCGTGCGGTGTTTACGGAGTACAAGTGTCACATCCATACTTCTCAAAACATAGAATATATGTCTACATAACAAACCAAATTTCTCAAAACGCCTACATGAGCAACTGCATGTGCAATCAGACTTACGGTACATTACCTGAAAAACGCCAAAAAACAGTA
This sequence comes from Helianthus tuberosus, assembly GCA_030545235.1. Classification (NCBI taxonomy): domain Eukaryota; kingdom Viridiplantae; phylum Streptophyta; class Magnoliopsida; order Asterales; family Asteraceae; genus Helianthus; species Helianthus tuberosus. The sequence continues at coordinate 602 of JARYGA010014921.1, read as the reverse complement.
TCTCTATAACGCCATGCAGAGAATGTTTGTCTAAAAAAAACACAACTGGATATGATAAAACGCCATGCACAGAAAACGCCATATAAAAAACAAAACACCATTGTTTACCTCAAATAAGGATGTACAAGGCTGCTGGAAGTCATTTATGTAAAACCTAACAAACCCATCGGGCTGATCTTCGTAACGTTGATTTATGCAATCCGCAATTCCAATTAGCTCAGCTTGAACGTCACAAAAAATATTTTTTGCTTATATGTCAGCAGCTTGGCCTTCCAACACTTCGTAATTACTCTTCAACTGGGGTCGTTTGTATCCAGATTCATGATAATTTTTCCGGTGCGTGTGACGCTGTGCTTCTATTGCAGTTTTGTAATGAGTCATAAACTCAACAAGAATAGCTTTTGAATTGCACACTTGACCAAAAAAATGATTCTCACTCTCCGACCTCGATGTCGTTCTCATAAGGCCCGATAGCTCTTCCGTTCTATAGTATGCAGGATCCAAGATTCCCTGAGTGCAAAAACATCAGATAGCCAGTCATTATCTGCTAAATTGAACTCTCCGATAACCACTTCCCATTAACTCTTCAGGTGTGAGAATAT
>JARYGA010014920.1:0-18510 GCA_030545235.1 Helianthus tuberosus | reverse complement strand
AGACAAAGTGCTGTAAGTTTGTGGATTAGATCCTGCAACTTCCAGCTCATTTTCAAAGGTTGTGAAGAAGCACATCCATAGATCTTGACCTTGTCCCTGAACATAAGTTCTCAGCCTTTCTTTCCACCATCCCCAATCATTGATGTGATTTAACTTTGGTGGTTTTGTGCTTGTACCAGTTTCACTGTCATTCTGCATCATAGATTGAATGCTGTTGCTTTGATTTGTGACCAAAGCCCATTGATTTGCAGTTATCATTGCAGCTTGAGGTGGAACAATAGCTCGCATCCATGCATTTTTGTCGAAATCTGACGTAGATTGCGTAGATTGCATAGCTGATGATTGTGGAGTCGAAGTTATTTGAGTCCATGCGGTTGGATCCCACTGACCGTTTGTTCCCATTTTATGACAATTAATATATTAAGTGAAAATTGATTTAAAAATGAAAACAAGTTTTCTATTTAAAAATTTAATTTTCACAAACTATGTTAATTTCAAATGATAACAACCAGCCGAAAGATCCTTGATCGAAAGACCTGAAAAACACAAACTGTTAGACTTAAACAAACAAGGATCGAAAGATCAACACCTGTTCGAAGGATCAACAGTGTTCGAAAGATCACTGTTGAGTGTCGAACAATGTTTTTCGAAAGATTCTCCAAACGAAGGATCCTTATCCTTCGAAAATGTACTGTAGACCGAAAGATGAACACGAAAGATGACTTCGAAAGACTTCCCAATCGAAGGATCCTAGTCTTTCGAAAATGAGCAGAAGACCGAAAGATGTATGTTTCGAAAATATTCCTTGGAACGAAAGATAAGTCTCACACTTCGAAAGATGCTCGAATGATGACTATCTGTCGAACCTCCTTTGGTCGAAAGATGATCTTTCGACTTCGAAGGATATCTTTCGATCTTGTCTGACACAGTTGACAAAGAGTGACGGGTTGGTGAAAAAGTTGACGGGTTGGTGAGACTTTCGGCAGAAAGTATGTTTAGACCATATCTTGCAGGTCTGAATATGCAGGTCTTTCACCAACCGGGTAAAGATCCCAATATTTTAATCAGTTTACAACTCCAAAGCACAAACAAGTTCCAATATTCAAATTTTAAGATCAAATGTGTATTTTTATGAAGAACACTATGAAGACTTCAAGAACACCAACCAGAAAAACAAGAATTTCGGTGAACCGAAACTCTCCAAACAAACGATTTTGCTAAGATGTTTAACAAAAACCAACAACTAACATGTAAAAATGAAAAATAACAAGGTTTTTAACAAAACATCAAGCAAAAACAGAAAGATTTCCAGAAAAATATGAACTTTAAACACCCGGAAAACACCCGAAAACACTCGGTTTTAACAAGGAGAAGAGCCAAGGCTCTGATACCACTTGTAGGTCCCTCTCGAGGATGAGATTAAACCTTTTCCTTGTTATATCAAACACACTAGCGAGTGCGGAATCCAAGCTAGCATGCAACCGAGACTTTATACGAGAATAAGCGCAAACACCACACACAACATTCAACGATTAACACCACTTGTATTAATGCGTATGAAAGGTTCGGTTACAAGTCCAATGTTCACAGATGTATTCTGCAAACTCTCAAAGTTCTCTCGTGTGTGTGCTCTCAACAGAATGCTCTCTCTGTTTCTCTTGCCTAATCTATCGAACTGAACACAACACATGGGTATATATACCCGACACAGCAGGTCTGGTCGAAGGATCAGACAGATTGATCGACAGATCATCTGTCGACCAGAAAGCCCATCGAAAGATCACATTCACCACGAAGGATGATATCCTTCGTGGTCTATCCTTCGTGGTCTATCTCTCGAGGTCTATCTTTCGAGCTCATCATCGAAGGATATAAAACAATCCTTCGATGACACATCCTTCGACACAGCCAGCTTACAACATTTCTCTAACTGTTTGGTCAAGTCAAACCAGGAGGATGGTTGACTTGGTCAAACTTACATCAACCTTACATTAAAGACATCGTTTTGTATCATGACGAAATACAGACAAAGTACAGACACAAGTGCACCAACAAAATTGTACAAAGTCATAAAACACTATAATTCGAGCCCTAAAATCCACCCAAAACCCATAAATAACAGAGCGAAAATTACTAAAACACTATATTCAAACCCTAGCAGTTCATGAAAAACTCCAAACACACCATCATAGAACTATGAATATAAAACACAGCATGATAATCAACACAAAACACATAATGTTAGGGGTTGTTTGTTTCCTCTTAATGAGGCTCTTAATGGTCCAGACATCTTACTGGTTCGGAACTTAATGGTTCAGACTGTTTGTTTCACGAGCAAATGTTTGAATGGTTCAGACCTCTTACTGGTTCGGCACTTAATGGTTCAGACTGTTTGTTTCACGAGCAAGTGTTCGGTGGCGGTGGTCAGTGGTGGCGGCGGCATGGTTGGTAGTGGCGCCGGTGGTCGACAGCGTAGGGTTTCGGCGACGGTGGGTGGCTAGTGGTGGGAGGTGTTAGTGATGAAAGTGAGAGAAGGAATGGAATGAAAAAAATGTATGGATGGAATGAATTTGAGGGAATGTAATGCCTTATGTAATGGGCGATTCCATTAACCTGACCAACGTAACACATTTTTTTCATTCCATTGTAAGACCATGTGTGGTGGGCTTGAAGATCAAGCCTCTCCCTTGGGCGTTATGCGACATGTGACATCCCAGTCAACAAGGGGCATTATGGGTCTTAAAGTTAAAAAGTTGCATAGTGGTATAATGCCCATAACCCTCATTCAATCATTACCCAATTATTTATTTTTAATTTCTTTTTTTTTTTTGAAAATAAAACAAATAATATTTTATTAAATTAAAAAAAATTACATTAACATTAATTAAAATACTAAAAAATAAAGACAAGACGTTCAAAAGTAATAGAAATAAAAAGATACGCATGCTTAAAAAAATAAAGCTCTAAAGTCTATATTTGTCATGAATTTGTTGCCTATGAATTTGTGCTAGGTGCAAGGCATCTCCTTGGAGATGCTCGATCGGTTTAGACAACTACTCGATGTCTCCGGATCAACAGAGCATCGGAAGTAGGCGTTTTCGGATCAATCGAATCGTATTTGGGTTGGTTGGCTGAGACGGAACACCATCGTATTCGGATCACAATCTCGGTAATTGAAGGTTGGCAGTGGTTGGGTGGTGTTCGGGCAAGACGAATTTGGGCTGGTTGGCTAAGACGGAACACCAAAAGTGGGGCGGAATGAATACATGGTATGTTCTATAAAAATTTAGAGTGAGAGATTGTAGAAATGTGTTTAAAAAATGGATTGAATGGGGATTATATAGGTATTAAATGTAAATAATAAAAATATAAAATATATATATTTTTATTACCGTTGCATAACAGTTGTTTTTGAAAGACTCGATTTCACTGACGTTTCTATAATCACACCAACACCCATTTTTTAAACATCACGTCGCCGAGGGCGGTGTTCTGACGTGAAGTGACAAAGATCACGTCATTTCACTCTCCCACGTCTCATTCCGCCTCTCATCCCAACATACCAAACAATACCTTATTTTGAACGGCAAATTTCTTACTCCTGTCGTTTGTGGGACTTGAACCCAAGACCTCCCTCTCCCAAAATGTTTTAAAGGTTTACCTTTGCCAATGGACCACCACCGCATTAGACCGCCCGTAGTGGGGCGTGATTTGTAAAAAAATTTCAAAAAAAAAAGCTGTAAAACGCCCCGGTCACCATTACATGGGGCGTGTCCGGGCGTTTTTTTTTTTTTAAAAACCAAAGTGGCGTTTTAATTAAAACGCTGAAAATTTGAAGGGATCGAGAAATAGACCGTTGGCAAACGGTCAAAATTGTTATTTTTTTTTAATTTAAAAATTTACCCCACTATATATATCCACCCACTTTATCATATTTTTTATACAAAAACACCCACTTTCTCTCCCACTTTCTTCTATTTTTTATAAAAAAAAACCCACTTTCTCCTATTTTTTGTACAATCATGCATCCATACCGACCCCCTTTTGGTGTCCCCGCAAGACCCACGAACCCGAACACAACCCAACCGCAAAACCCGTATAACCTTCAAGACATGGACCCGAGCTTTTTAACGTACGCGGCTTACTTGAGTGGCGCCACTCCGTTTGTGCCTCCCCCTTTCGGCTATGGTCAAGCCGGCGGGTCGCAACCGTCACAACCACAACCCGAATCCGAACCCGATGTCGATGTCGTGCCGGAGACGCAACCCGAACCGGTGCAAGATAAATCAAAACACGGCAGAAGGTCGCATAAGAAGAAGGATAAGGACGAACATCAACGTACAAAAACTATCATTAAATGGGCGAAGGAGGAGGAATTCACGTTGACTCGGGCGTGGCTCGACGTTTCGGAGGACGAAGAAACGGGTAACTCTTTTATTATTATTTTTTTTACTTATTTTTTACTTTTATTTTTAACATACAACTTATTTGTTTACTTTTTTTTAATTTGTAGCAAACTTTCAAACGGGTCCCGTTTTTTGGGAGAGGGTTCGTGCACTCTTTTTTAGCACGTGGGGTCAAGGCGAACATCGGGACAAAGATTCCATTTCTAGCAAATTGACCGACATCAACAACAAGTGTCACGCGTTCCAAGAAGTTTACCAACGTAACTACGATAATCGCCCGAGCGGTGAAAGTGACGTCGGGGTTTTAACGAGGACTTTGGAGGAGTTCGATAGGACGAAATGCCCTTTCACGTACTATAAGTGTTGGGAACTACTACGAAAAAGTCCAAAGTGGGCGCTAGTTAATCCAATGACGTCTAGTAGTAGACGTCGAGCTAAAAGGTCAAAAACATAATCCTCCGTTGACCCTTCAACTCCGACATCGGATGCCCGCAACGTCGATTTAAATGAGGTGGTGGACGTTGACGAGGAACTTCAAGAAGAGTTGAACCGACCACCCGGTAGAAGAAAGGATAAGCGAACCGGGAAAAAAACGGTCGAGTCGTCTTCCGATCTCGAGTTAAAGGATGATTTCGAGGAGATGAACCGTCGTCTCCAAGACATTCGCGACCTCGGCCACAAACGTTGGGAGATTATGCAAGAACGAGTGGCCGAAACCAAAAAGTTTAACGAGATGCAAGAGGCGAGGCAAATGGAAAAGGACATTGAGTTTTTGTCCAAATCGATCGACCACCTCCAAGGCGACGCGTTGATCCTTGGGCAAATGCGTCGACAAAAAATTCGAGAAAAATATGGACTCTAGATCATCTTCTTTTTTTTAACTTCATTTTTTTCTGTTTTTTTTTTTTTTTTGGTTTTTTTTTATTTCAAGTAGTGTAATTTTTATTTTAAATTAATGAAGATTTTTATGTTTTAAATTAAAAAAAAATTGTCAAATGATTGAATGGGGGTTATTGGCATAATGCCTCACTACGCCACTTTTGCTATAATGCCCCAACGCTGACTAGGATGCCACGTGTCAGATAATGCCCCATGGTGAGGGTATTATGTTTGTTCACCACTGCACTGTCTACACATGGTCTTAGTATCAAACAATACCAGAATACCTAAATATTGAAATCAATAGACACGTTGACTTTCTCGACACCAAAAAGATTAAAGCCAAAAGGTCTTCTTGAATATCTAACCAAACCGTCTCTGTTCATACTCATCCACATCAAAACCATTGCCCCATAGGCCCCTTCCAGGAAAGAAGAATTCAAACTCCATAGCATAACTTAGCTGACTTTACTCACTACAATTAATATACTCCCAAGGGGGCACTAATTTCCATTGCCCCAACTATTTCTACAAACATCACACCCACCACCAATCACCCATCTTTAATCATCAATCTTTCATCCATTCTTCATCAAATACTGAGCACTCAACCATCAGCCAGTAACAGATCATGGGTTGTTTCTCTTTCTTCTTCAACAGCAGATCAGACCCACCAACAGGGTTCCCTGAATTTTCAAATGGTAAACCCTTATTCAATCTTTGATATCAAAGTTCCTTTTTTTTTACTAATCTTTGCTAATCTTTGTTTCTTGTATAATTGGTTATAAACAGAGCTATCTGAGGTTCAGAATCTTAAACTTTACTCATACAAAGAATTAAGAATTGCTACAGATGATTTCAGCCCAGCTAACAAGATAGGGGAGGGTGGATTTGGTCCTGTTTATTGGGTAAGTTTTGTATAAAGTTTATATATTTATGCACACAGTAGCGAAGGTTGATCCGAATGAATGACGGGGGTCGAAAACGTATATACCCAAAAATTTCTATACGAAAACTACATATATAACACTAGTGAACGAAAAGTTCGCCCCTGTATGCACATATATATCAAGACATATAGTTTCTAATTTGTGACATTTTTGTAATCTTTAGGGAAGATTAAAACATGGGAAATATGCTGCTATAAAGGTTCTTTCTGCTGAGTCAAAACAAGGAGCAAGAGAATTCTTGACAGAAATTAAAGTCATTTACGATATCGAACATGAGAATTTAGCTAAGCTTCGCGGATGCTGTGTTGAAGGAGATCACAGGATTTTGGTGTACGATTATATCGAAAATAACAGCTTGGCACAGACCCTTCTTGGTAAATTCACACTTGCATCTTGGTTGTTCCTTAGTAACAAACTGTATTGTTTTTGTGTCCATTTTGCTAAAAAAAGTATGAATTTTTGTTTATAGGTTCAGGGCATAGTAATATACAGTTTAGTTGGAGAACAAGAACCAAGATTTGCATTGGAATCGCTAGAGGGCTTGCGTATCTTCACGAAGAAGTGCGGCCACATATCGTTCATAGGGATATTAAAGCAAGCAATATTCTTCTTTCAAAAGATTTAACACCAAAGATTTCGGATTTTGGTCTAGCAAAGTTAATACCTGCGAATATGACCCATGTTAGCACGCGCGTGGCTGGAACAATGTAAGACCCGTGTCTTGAATTACTCTTTGTGTTTAAAGATTCACTTTATGTCGTTATAGTTACTGACGTTGTTCTTTTTTTTATTGTATCAGTGGTTATTTGGCACCAGAATACGCGATTAGAGGCCAGTTGACGCGTAAAGCTGATGTTTATAGTTTTGGTGTTCTTCTCATAGAAATTGTTAGTGGGAGATGCAACACAAACTCATTGTTGCCTCTTGAAGAACAATTCATTCTTGAGAGGGTAAGTAGTTTACGCATTTTTAACTTGTTTAATCTAGTTATTGTGACTTGTAGTCGTAAAAAAATTAGTTTTTAATGATCGGGTAAACGCATTTTGCTTCTAATAAATTGAATTATCTGTTGGTCAAATAAGAAGATTCATACAAAAGTCAAAATGCATATTTTTCTTTTATGGACTTGTTGAACATTTTTTAACATGATTGTATTTTGTTCTAAACAGACATGGGATCTATATGAACGAAACGAGTTGGTAGAGCTCATTGACACAGCAATGCACGGCGAGTTTGATGTAGAAGAAGCGTGTAAATACTTAAAAATCGGTCTTTTATGCACCCAAGACATCACAAAGCTTCGACCCATGATGTCAACCATTGTCAAGATGTTATCGGGTCAAATAAACGTCAACGATTACAAGATTACAAAGCCTGGCCTGATTTCAGATTTCATGGATCTCAAGATCAGAAGCAACCCTAATAAACCTGCTTGTGCTAATCAAGATCAAAAAAAGAACACATACAATACTACCACTTCTTCAGGTTCTGATAATGCAGAACATTCATCAGCATCATCATCCAACACCACATCACCATCCACCATGACATATACAAATGCATGGGATGAGACTCCTTGATGCAAAAGTCACCCCCCCCCCCCCCCCCCCTCCCCCTCCCCAACCACCCAAACCAATGTAAATGTGTAAATTTTTTGTTTTGTGATTTGCAGAGAAGTGGTTTTTTTCTTGTAGAGATTTTTTATTTGTTTAAATGGAAAATTCAGTATAGATTTGGAGTTTTTTAAGACTATTTTTTTGCTTCAGTTTGTGGATTTTCCCCCCCTTTTTGACAGCTATTCATGCAAACTAGTCTTAACCCCACTTACGGGCGTAAAAACTGTGCTACCAGCGCTACGGGACGGGAGGCCTAAAACCGTGCTAAGTAGCAACTGAACAACGACCAAAACCGGGTAAAAAACGTAAACAAAATCACGAATATTTTAACACCGAATAACTCACGTGACGTTAAGCATTACCAAAGTCGAATGTATACCGACATGTATTAAAAATTCGAGGTAAAAAAAAACCGAGAGACCAAATGTGGCCGCTAAGCACCGTTTTAAGTAAACAACCAAAGGACAACCAATAAAAAAAGCATAAAACAAAAAATAACATAAAAAAACTAAATATAAAAACCGAATTTTATTAAATGATAAAAATCTTAAAGTTAAAAAAAAACAAAAAAAGTTACTATTCCTCTTTGAATTAATAGATATTGAGAATATCCGAGGGTGTGCTAATTGAAGATTAATTTGTTTTTGATATAATTAAAAATGGTGTTTAAGGCTAGTGGGATTAATGTATCATAAGTTTAAAAATAATATTTTGTGGGTGGCGGCTGAGAATAAGCCCACGTGATTATCACCATGACAAGTTTAGTATCATGGACTAGAATGGTAGAAATATTTTTCAAGAAGTTTGTTAGTTTGCATCATTATTTTACTTTTCGTGTACGTTTGAATCTCTAATCTTTAACTATCATTTCTAATCTTCTTGAAAGTAAAACGTTTTTATTTTAAATTTATATTCATATGGAAAATAATTTAAACCGTGTAAGCCGACCAATGTTAGAACATCTGCAATGGTTGGTTTGGGGGTGTTTTAAGGAGATAAGAGTATGATATGGAAGAGAGATAAGAGAGGGTCCGATTTTGTGAAAGAGCATTCTTAAACTTCTTTGTGGGAGTGAAGGGAGGAGCGAGAAAGAGGAGAGAGGGTTTTTTGCCTGATATTATGATTGTTAGAGAAATGGATTAGACAAACTACTTACGTAGACTTGTTAGAGGGGCGGATAAGGACTAAAGGGTATGGGGGCCTGCTGAGGGCCGACTAGGATCGGCGCCGGTCCCCCCACACCGCCCCCCTGGGCTCGGCTCGGCAAAAGCGACTCCCCACAGCCGGAGGAGACGGGCCTGCTTTTCACCTTTTTCAAAAAAAATTGCCGTTGTGTAACGACTAGTTTTTTATTTAAAAAAATTCCATTTTTCTATAAAAACACACCCATTTTCACCATTTTTCCCCACTTTCAACCCAAAACCCTCTCATTTTTATACTATTTTCTCTCCACTTTTATAAAAAAAAATTTACCTTTTCATCCACAATGCTATCTAATTCTTGGTGGTCCTCGTCTTCAGATGAGGAAGAGGAGATGTTTTTTCGCAAACGCTGTGCTACGGGAGGCGCATATTCTTATGGAGGAGGAAGACGAAGAGGAAGAGGAAGGACGTCTCGTCTGAAAGCGTTATTACCAGACGAATACGGATTAACAGAGACCGCCAAGGTTTATCATTAATAAATTTTTATTATCCTTATTCCTTATTTCCTCGTATTTATATATTTTTTTACGACAGGAGCGCACGAGAAATTGGTGAACGATTATTTTTCGGATGCACCCCTTTACAATGCCGAGATATTCAGACGCAGATTCCGAATGAGTCGCCGGTTATTCACACGGATTGCTGATGATTTGGCGGGGCTAGACCCGTTTTTCACGCAACGACCCGATGCTCGAAATTATCTTGCTGACGGGATATATCCGTCTTGGTCTACAATTGTGAAGACTATTCCATATCCCGAGGACGAAAAAAGGAAAAAAATTGCCAAGCGTCAAGAAGCTGCAAGAAAAAAACATCAAACGTGTTTTTGGTGTCTTACAAAAAAAAATGGGCCATCCTTGAACAACCGGCACGTGCGTTCACACCGAAGAGGTTGCGCCTTTGTATGTACGCTTGCATTTTGCTCCATAACATGATTATTGAAGACGAAGGTCGGGCGATTTGTGAGTATGATGAGAATGCATCTATCGGGAATACTGTCCCGGTAGATCCGCCACAACAGGATTTTAAACTCGTTCTCGCTAACCAACGACTTCACGCATGCAAAACCTTCAACAGGATTTGGTAGAACATATTTGGAACAACGTTAACGTAGCGGACGGTGACGAAGACGAGTAGTGTAATTTTTTTTAAATTTTTAAATCTAGTCTTTTTTTACAAATTTTAGGTTATGTCATTTTTATTTATGTTATGTAATGGATTTTATTATCTTTCTTTATGTGACAACCCTCACCAAACCAGGTATCCGTACAAATTAATTAATATTAAATTGCTGCTTAATTACTGTGCTTACTTGAAAACTGTGCTTAAACTGCTTACTGATTTTCTGTTACATACTTACTCATGCATCAAATTTATACTGTCACTCTATTATTTATACACCAACACCAGTGACAACCTTGATGCACAACAAGCACAGTGAGCACACTACGGGATACCCATTAAACATGCTGACATAACCAGCATCAGGCAGACACTGCTTCTAAGGCCAGTATGAGCCGGGAATAGATTGCTACACTGGTAGTGAGTGTAGGGAGGTGAGGATATTAGAAACGCGTCACTAGGTGAAGTTTATAGTGACCGGAGGTGCCTAAAACGTACTTTAAGTACAAAAAATTCTGCACATAATACAAAACTCAGCATATTAAATTACTAATAAAATGCAAATACATTTTAGAACAGTCCCCGTATATTTTCCTAAGTACCGGGAATAATTTATGTTACAAAATATATGCATAAAGGACTTTTTCGGCATAATTAAACATTTTTAACGGAACGGTATTTTAATCGTATAACCGGACATTACCCGGGGCACTAAAATTTTGTCAAATACTTTATTTTATTATTTATGGCTAGTCATGATCCCCGTATGCCATAACACCCGCCAAAAATAAACCACTAACATTTATCACATTACTTACACTTTAGTCACAATATTTACATAATACCCCCCCCCCCCCAACGAAATTACTTCCCAAGTGGGACCCCACATGTCATATTCCCATACTTCCAATCTTCTTGCTTGATTTCAACTCCCTTGTATTAATTGTCTTGCTTGCCTATCTATCCAATATATGTGAGAATTAAAGATAAGTAAGGTCCCTTATATTATATATCACTTCACAAGATTTGTACACCCCACTTTCACTCTCTCCTCTCTCTTGATCGGCTGCCCACAACCGAGCACCCCATCACCACCCTAAACAACATTATCTTCTTCCTTTCATTGTCCATTCTAAGCCTAGAAATCATCCATGGAAGGTGCAACTTGAAGGGATTGCAAGGGAGCGTTGTTCTTGCTTGGTTCTACATCTTTTTCTCATCATTTTTACACAAGATTCTTCCCTAGCTAGAGGGCTAGTAGTGAGTTTCTTCTCTCATCTTGTTCGAAAATTATGGCATTTAACATGTAGTATTGTTGTTTAAATCACTAGATTGCAAGAATATTAGAAAAATATGAAACATAAGTATGAACATAAAAATCTACGTAAAGGTTTACTTGTGTATGATTTATAAAGTGGAATCTCGTCGGGTTAAGGGTTGGATAACACATACTTGATATTTAAAAGTCGTTTTCTTGTTTAACCCGCTAATCGGACACTTATAACGCGATTTAATAACATCGAAATCACAAAACAGCATGCTGAGTCACTGTTTCAGCCGCCTTTAACAGGCTGTAAACGGACCTTAAAAACTCGAAAAACGGAATTTCAAAAGCCTAAATCGTGTCATTTCAAAAAACGAAGAAAATGGCGCTGGAATCGTATTTTTCTGATGTCGGTTACTATTTTAAAAATCTGTTTCCGTGACAGCAGCTAAGGCTGTTTGTTACTGCAGAAAATTGGGCTGTGTGTTTTCGATCACAACTTAAAACCTGAACCGAACCAGCCCCTGAAACTTTTATCAAAGATGAACACAGATGTATTTGTGACCCTCGAACTGGATTTTCGACAAACGGACTTACGAGGAATTTTTGGCGAATTATTCCGTAAACTGTGATCAGAATGTAACAAATCTGATCACAGTTCGGTAAACGATTTTCCATAAATTTTTGGTAATGAACGAGACCCCGAAATTTTTACACAATAATTTGTGGGTCGGTTATGACGTTCCACAAAAATTTGGGAATTTTTGGAATAAGTTAAGTAATTTATTTACACGTCCGAAAACAGTCCAGTTTTCACAAATTGAAACTGAAACGACAAGGGTAGTATTTTGCGTGTCAAAACGTAATGGTTAATTGTTGATGATCATGGGTTGATTTCAAAAAGAAAATGATGTGCGTATTAGCACGGACACTCCCGTTTTTAGGGGAAGTTCTGGCGAATTTTTCTAAAAATATCTAGACTTAGAAAAATTATTTTTCTATCGTGTATGTGAAACTTTATATCTCATAATTAAACCTCGCCTTGAGTTTTGACATAAAACTTTAAAGTGTTGGATAGGAGACTTGTAAATGTATTTTTTTTAATACGTTAAGTCACCAAATACATAATACCTGTACGAATACCCCATCCTTGGGAAGGAATCTATTTATACGTTAACCAAGAAATTTAAACACGAAATAGTTGTCTAACTATTTCCCCAAGAACATTAAGACCCTAAGCTAAGGCACGTCCGCTCGTCTAATAGATATTAGCACGTTGTAGGTTGTCGTGCTGCAGACTGAGTTGATTTGCTGTTATTCGAGGACGCATTACAGTGAGTTCATGTCCCCCTTTTCTCTTAACTGTTTTCAGTTTTTCTAAACTGCGGGGGTGAAATACATGTTACTATGATTACGAGTACTTTTACATGGTATGGTTAGCGTAAGGAGGGTTACTACTTAGATCATGTGAGTGGGTAGGTGGCACTTGAGGCCATTAATCCTCATTGTAGGACCGAGGGGCACGATGCGGTAGATCTATCTGGGTGTAGCGAGCCCAGCCCCCAGGACAAACAGTTAACGTTCCTCGGGGTGACTATGTTCCCGACGCACAAATCCGCTAGGTTTGAGTCTTCCTACTTGCACTTCACACATATCAATGGCCTTGCAAACCATTGGTGATCTCTTTTTCCTTATTTGCTACATACCAGGGATTTTTATACTTACAAGTGTTTTATATACTCACTTACGCATGAACTCGCTCAACATTATGTTGATTTTTCCAACTTACATGTATTTCAGGGAACTAAGGATCTGGCCCGGTATGCTACGTTTTCCCGCTGTGTTAGAATTACAGGATCATCCATGTTTAGGGATTGCGACTTTTACCTGGACGAGTCGCAAGTCTTAAACAAATGTTATGTTATATTTTGGGGTTGTGTGTTAAGAACAAAGTTTTTATGTTGTAATTTCCGTTGCATGTGTCAACGTATTAAGACAATGTTGTGGTATTTTACTTAAATCAATGGATGATCTGCATGTTTTATTTTCATATAGCTTTGTTGTGATTAAGCTATGGTATTAAGAAGTCACACCAAATTAACCCACGCTTCCGCAAAGCCAGGGTGTGACAGCTTGGTATCAGAGCTCTGATCATAGCGAACTAGGATTCCTCCTCGAGTCTAGACTATGATCACTAGGGCTCTCACGAAAACATTTTTACACTGCATACCACTTAAGTCCAGATCCAAAATGTTTTTACAAACAAATGTTGAGCACATTTTATTTGTTATTTATAGGCTCAGTCTGGGAGACTGAGGCTCGGTCTGGGAGGCTGAGGTAGTTGTCTAGTGGGACTAGGGAGTCAGTCTGGGAGGCTGGGAGACTAGTGGGACTAGGGAGTCAGTCTGGGAGGCTGAGGTAGTTGTCTAGTGGGACTAGGGAGTCAGTCTGGGAGGCTGGGAGGCTAGTGGGACTAGGAGAGCTATTTAAATTGCTTATTGGTGATTAATGTGTTATCTGACTATATGATTGATTATTTGTGCATATGTGTGTTTATATTACAAAATGTCATGCCTTCATCAGATACTGGAGAGTCGGACACTACAGATCCCATGGCCATAGTATCAGACGACATAGTTTCACCGGAGCACGAGGTGTACATTTCCGATACTACCAGCACAGACGATGACGACTTTCAGCCCTTTGCGCTGCCTGATGCCGTAGCAGAGCCTGCTGATGGCCATCTTGTTGGGGATTTGCCACTCGTGGAGATCCTTGTTCCTGTGCCCCTGGTCGTTTATCCCGTTTTTGATATGCCCCCGACGTTGTCTCTGACGACGATGTCGAACCATTAGAGGAGGACCCACTTGAGGGCGAGGCCCTATTGCTGCTGGTGATAGCCTACTGCTTGCTGACGCTCCTGCAGAGGAGGCTCATGCCCTTTCCCCTGTCCCAGACTCATTTGAGTCTGTAACGTCCGCATCCTTGTATACACAGGGAGTGCAGCACCACTCACACGACGACGACCCGGATATGGCGTCATCCGCTGCACCTGCTCCTGCACACAGCTTTGAGATTGATCACGATATTGAGGATGATCCTGTTTTTCCACCTGGTTTTGATCCAGACCATGACATTAAGTTCATACACTTAGACCAGCCCTTGGAGGATCCTGTAACCCCTGTGTTTGTTGATCCAGCTGATTTTGAGATGGAGTTTGTTGATCCGGAGCCAGCCGTGGCCCCTGAGCCAGGCGTTGCTCCTGACCCCGCATTGGAGCATGACCCTGTTCATGCCGATGCACCTGCTGTTGCTCCTTGATTGATCATCTCCTTGGACGAGAGAAAATTTGGGGTAACTGTGCAAGACAATCTATTATTACGGGGGCCCACGTAATAACGGCTTGTAGTGCACAGAAATCCTGGTGGACTCTGCGGGCCAAGCTAATGAAAACCCATGTAGCAGGAAATGATTGAGAAGAGATGCTGTTCTAGGACTGGAATCCAGAAGCTTGAGGTGGAGTTCTGGAATTTGATAATGGTCGAACCAAAGATTCCTGAATACGTCCAGCGATCTCACGACTTGTCTAGGGTCGTCCCCTACTAAGTCATTGATGTTGTATGATACAGTTGTGTACTTGTAAACTTTACATTGTGGTCCCGATTTATGGCAATGCAATCGCAGTATTCTCATCACTTGTGATGTTTGATCTATTGTTTATGATTCTATGACATGAGATGTTATGCGGTTGATTTATTTATAGCATGAGATGTTATGTGTTGATATTGTTGAATACATACGTACACTTTACTTGCTATGACCTAACCTATGTGAAACACCTTTTAGAAGATGCCGCCAAGACGCGAAATGCGCATGCCCACCTCAGAGGCGGAACTTCAAGAGATAATTGCTGCAGCTATAGCACAGCACGAGGCCCTACGCTCCGAACCTAGTAGAGGTACCTCAGAAAATAACGGTTGTTCCTACTGGCACTTCCTCAACTACGAGCCTCCGAAGTTCGACGGCACTGGAGGTGTCATAGCCTTTGTGAAGTGGATCGAAAGAATGGATTCCATCTTTCAAGTGAGCGGTTGTACACCGGAACAACAAGTCCCATACGTTTCTGAGCTGTTTCTAGATGAAGCCCGATTATGGTGGAATCTTCAGATCCGTATAAAGGGCGCTACTGCAGCATATGCGTTAACCTGGGGTGAACTGAAAGGAATGATGCATAAGAAGTATCGCTCCCAAACGGAAACCCAGAAGTGGGAAGATGAATTTCGGAGCCTGATGATGGAAGGTCCGAAGGTGTTGGAGTACGTGCAAAGACTTCATGATTTGTCACGGGTTGTTCCGTACCTGGTGAAACCAGAATTAAAGAAATTGGAACAATTCATTTGGGAACTGGCGCCTCAAGTCTTGAGCTTGATGACAACATCAACGCCACCAACAACTGATGCTGCAAGTAAGATGGGTTTGGCACTCGCTACGGAGGCACTTAGACTAGAAGAACTTACAAACCCTGCCAAGAAGAAGGAGACTCAGGTAAAGTCATCCAGAAAGAACAAAAGAAAGCTCACCGAAGATACCCGAACGGATAATGAGAACAAAAGAAAGGGTTATATGGGCACTCTGCCCAAGTGTAACACCTGCCAGCATCATCATTTTGGTCGGTGTGGGCCAAAAGTATGTGAAGCTTGTGGAAAGGTTGGCCACTTGAAGGATTCTTGCTGGGCTAGTGCTGGCCGGGGAGGCCAAGGAGGTCTTGGAAATCGGAACAACAATCGAGGAGGTAACGGAAACGGGAACCATGGAAATGTTGCGAATCAAGCTGGGAATGGGAATGGCCGAGGGCCAGGATGTTTTAAGTGTGGGGAAATTTGGGCACTTCAAGAAGAAAAGCCCGAAGCCGAATCAAGCCCGTGGGGGAGCATTCCACATTGGCGCAAGGGAAGCGCGCCAGGATCCAAACGTTGTCACTGGTACGTTCCCGATAAACTAACGCTTTGCATCTGTTCTGTTTGATACTAGTGCCGATTATAGCTTTGTATCGTTAGAATTTAAGAAAAATACTTGGATTGACGCCTAGCAAGTTAGACGTGCCGTACTCCATCAAATTAGCAAAGGGGAAACTAGTTGAGACCAGTGAAGTTGTCCGAGGATGTGTGATTGAACTAGGAGGGCACGAGTTTACGTTGGACTTACTACCTGTCGAGCTGGGAAGCTTTGATGTGGTAGTGGGAATGGATTGGCTAACGAGTAACAAAGCCGAGATCGTTTGCCATAAGAAGACCATCCGCATCCCACTGACGGATGAAGAAACGATCATAGTGCACGGAGAGAAGCATGATACGCCGCTGAGAATTATCAGTTGCCTGAAAGCTCGTAAGTGTTTACAAAAAGGATGTGCTGCCTTCCTGGCACACATCGTGGATAGGAAAGCTGCTGAGCCGAAAATCGAAGACATCCCTGTCGTAAGGGAATATCCTGAAGTCTTTCCAGAGGACTTGCCAGGATTGCCACCCCAAAGGCAAGTAGAATTTCACATTGACTTAGTTCCAGGCGCCGCGCCTGTAGCTAGGGCACCTTATAGACTTGCACCGTCTGAGATGCAGGAGTTGTCTACACAACTCCAGGAATTTCTTGACAAAGGATTCATCCGACCAAGCTTCTCACCTTGGGGAGCTCCAGTTTTATTTGTCAAAAAGAAAGACGGTAGTTTCCGTATGTGTATTGACTACCGGGAGTTGAATAAACTAACAATCAAGAATAGATACCCTCTGCCAAGAATCGATGATTTATTCGATCAGCTTCAAGGTTCAAGTTTTTACTCTAAGATCGATCTTTGATCTGGGTACCATCAGCTAAGAATACAAGAAGAGAGCATCCCGAAGACAGCCTTCAGAACTCGTTATGGACACTACGAGTTCCTAGTTATGCCGTTTGGGTTGACAAACGCGCCTGCTGTTTTTATGGACCTAATGAACCGAGTCTGTAAGCCGTATCTCGATAAGTTCGTGATTGTGTTCATCGACGATATTTTGATTTATTCAAAGACAAAGGCTGAACACGAACAACACTTAAGAACTATTCTGGAGTTGTTGAAAAAGGAACAGTTGTATGCCAAATTCTCTAAGTGCGAGTTTTGGCTACGTGAAGTCCAATTCCTTGGACACGTGGTTAATGGAAATGGAATCCATGTCGATCCCACAAAGATCAAGGCGATAAAGAACTGGGAGACTCCAAAGACGCCAACCGAGATTCGACAATTCTTAGGCTTGGCTGGTTACTATCGAAGGTTCATTGAGGATTTTTCAAAAATCGCTCAATCACTGACCCTCCTCACACAGAAGGATAAGAAGTTTGATTGGGGAATCAAACAGGAAGAAGCATTTCAGTTGTTGAAGGATAAGCTCTGCAATGCGCCGATCTTAGCACTACCGGAAGGTACAGATGATTTCGTGGTATACTGTGACGCCTCACGTTAAGGATTGGGTTGCGTGTTGATGCAACGCCAGAAAGTTATAGCTTACGCGTCACGCCAGTTGAAAGTACATGAAAAGAACTATACCACTCACGATTTGGAACTAGGCGCAGTGATATTCGCATTAAAGATCTGGAGACACTACCTATATGGTACGAAGTGTACAATCTTCACAGACCACAAGAGTTTACAACACATATTCAACCAGAAAGAGCTGAACATGAGACAAAGACGTTGGGTCGAATTGTTGAACGATTACGACTGCGAGATAAAGTATCATCCAGGGAAGGCGAATGTGGTCGCCGATGCCCTAAGTCGTAAAGAAAGGATCAAGCCCATAAGGGTTAGGGCTTTGGAGATGATTATCCAGACAAATCTTTCCCTGCGCATTCATACCGCGCAAAAAGAAGCTCTTAAGAAAAGAAACCTTGAAGAAGAATATCTCCGTGGGATGGAGAAGCAATTAGTACCAAACAAGGAAGGAACGTTATGTTTTGTGAGAAGGATTTGGGTTCCTCTGTTTGGTGGGTTGAGAAAAGTTATTTTTGATGAGGCACACAAATCACGGTACTCTATTCATCCCGGTG
>JARYGA010014919.1:0-41821 GCA_030545235.1 Helianthus tuberosus | reverse complement strand
GACCCACCATGCACTTGACCCGTTTGATATTGCCTTTGAAATCCTTGGTTTCCTTGGAAGTTCGGGTTGACTTGATTTAACGGATTCCCATATCTAAAGTTCAGGTGATTTCGTAAATCGGGGTGGTAAGTATTGGAATTCATGTTGTAATTTCTATCACCCCCTCCTTGCCCTTGCAAAGCATTCACCTCCTCATATTGCCCTTCCACTCCTTGGCAATTTTCAGCCGCATGCCCTATCTCATTACAAATTGCACAAACATCATAAATTTGATTAGAAGTTTGAACATTACCATCGTCTACCGCGTGCACTTGAGTTCGGGTAATGGCCGGTCGTGCTCTCCTTGATGCTTCAGCTTTTCTCTTTGATGTGACCGCCATTTGCTCCAAAAATTCCCAATCGTCATGCTCGTAATTTGTGCCAAAAGTGCCATTGGTGATAGACATTAAATCCCGAGCATCTTCGGCACATAACCCCTCATGAAAAGCATTCATCAACTCCCATAGCTCTATCCCATGATGAGGGCAATTCTTTATCATCATATTAAACCTCTCGAATGCTTCGTGAAACATTTCACCCGTTTGTTGTTGAAAACTTCTCAAACCTTTTCTAGCATCATTTGTCTTTTGAGCGGTATAAAATTCATCCAAAAAAATTTGTTGCATTTCCGCCCATGTATAAATAGATGTCGAAGGTAATGTATAGAACCACTTTTTCGCCTTATCTTCTAAGGAAAATTGGAATAACACCAATTTGACATCGTCGGCCGAAAATCCTTGTCCCCCAATAGTGTTGCAAATCGAATCATAAGCCTCCAAATGAAAATAAGGCTCCTCCGTTACTAGACCCTTATATTTTGGCAAACTTTGTAACGAATTGGTTCGAACTTCGAACGTCCTCCCTTGGTCATTGTGAGGAATAACTACCGGTGAAGGATTATGAGTAATCACCGGTCTAAAATGTGCTTCAATACCTCTAGCATGTTCTCGAAGATGTCTTCTTGGCACACCCAAACGAACTCTTGGACGTATAGGACCTATTGGTCTTTGAACTTGCATGCGTGGAGGCCCAAATTGTTGTGGAGGTGGTTGAAATCTCGGCCCTAGATGAGGTTGTTGAACACGTCTTTGCACCGGTGGACCTTGTGGTAGCAATTGGTGAGGTATAATTTGTTGTTGAGGAATCCCACCAACACTTGACATCCTTTGATTTTGACTTTGAACATAGGCATACTCCCCTTGATCTCCATCACCCCCATACATGTATCCTTCTTCATCATAACCCACAAAGTCATCCTCAAACTCATCATCGAACCCATCTTGTCTTACTCCCGAAGTATGTTGAGATTGCACTCTTGGTTGGAATGGAGTAGAATGGATAATGGATGGACCGGTTTGGTATAGGTTAGGTGGTGGTATTTGTGATGATGATGGTTGGCCGGATGTTGGGAAAAATGTTGAATAAGCTGGAAGAGCGGATGATGTAGGGTTGTAACTGAAGGAGTATTCAGACTGTGTGTTCTCAGGTAAGGTAGTGTTGGTTGGATTGATTTCTGGTGTGGATGCAGAAGTTGTAGTATTTGGTGATGGTTGTGTTGAAGATGGTATAAAGGGTGGTGTAGGTTCACCCGTAGTGGGTGGAGGTGGTGGTGGATTCATGTATCTGATTGGTGTAAATGGTGCAGTAGGTGTTGTTGGTGAACCACTGATTCTGTTTTCTCTTAGCAAAATTCTGTCTCTTCTCAAAGTTCGCTCAATTTCTGGATCAAATGCCAACGGTGATAGCTTGTGAGAGCTTCTAGTACGCATGCACCTGTAAATACCTGCACACTAACACACCCAACGTAACCCAGAAAAATAACAAACTTATACAAGATAAAAAATAACACACGTTGCGCACTACTCCCCGGCAACGGCGCCAAAATTTGACGTGATGTCATGGTCACAATCAAATTTAATCCAATTACTACTAAATAGTTAGTGGCAAGTGGGTATCGAACACAGGGAGTTTGTGGAATATGTGTTATTTAAAGGTTTATCTAAGTTAACTAAAATTAAACTAATTGCAATGAAAGTAAAGTTCAAGAGTTGGTTTGATTGATTTGAGTTTAAAAACTAAGATTACTATTCTAATTGCAAAATGAAAGCTTTGGTTTGTAAACAATTTAGAGACGAATGACTATCTTTAGTTTCCGGTTTGCATTGACATTCATGCTATCATTCCACTAGAGAGAACTACATAGACATAGTTCATGTGTGATTACTTGTAGTGATGAAAGGGAACTAAGTACTCAGATTCCTGGAACGTGAGGTTGTTACCCGATGACCAATTAACCCTTACCCAAGCCTAATTCTACCCATGATATCTCGATTGCCAACGACACCAAGAACGTATGATTTCAAATTAGATTAACATAAGAATCAATAATTTACTAACAACTAATTACACACCATAACAAACAAAACATAAAGATAAAGTTTGTTATTCTAGAAATAAGGAAATCAAAGCATAAAGTCTTACAAACCTTCAACTAAAGACAATCATAAAAAGTTTAGCCACTCATGGCTTGAACAAACATCATAACAAAAGGATTAATGTTCATATGAATCAAAAACACAAACCAATTGTTTAGAACTAAGAAGAAACAGCCAAAATCACCCCAAGAACTGCTCCAAAACGTCCCACAATGATTGCCAATGGAAAGACACCATAAAACACCTTAAAAGTGGGGAGTTACACTTTTTTCGCAGGCTCCACCGTAAGCTACGGTGGCCACCGTAGCTTACGGTGGCTTAAAATGGTTTACGGTGGATTTAAATTGTCTTACGGCATCAATTTTTGTTAGAGTCTACCGTAAATTACGCTGGGTACCGTAATTTACGGTAGGCTTCAGCAATCAATTTTGTTTTCTTCATAACTTTCTCGTTTTAACTCCGTTTTCTTCACCGTTTTCGCCTGCGTTCTCGTAATTTCATCCTCTATCATGTTATCTTCTTAATTCTTCAAGTCCGAAATTTTATTTTTTTCATTTATTCTCCGTCTTTCAATCTACAATGCAGTCATGTCTATTCGAAGCTTTATTTCCATACTTTTAAGCTCCAAATGTACCTAAAACACAAGCAACTGTAGTTATCTAATTCAAGACAATTACATGATCAAATGAGGGATTAACTCGTCTTTTAACACACTTAAGGGTTGTCCCATGGACCACCCGTCAGTCTCTTCATCGCAACGATGCGCAGATACCCGAGCAGACTGCCAAATTTGCCCAGCGAATAGGCGAAGTAGTCCTGAAGACTGTTGAATTAGCTACTGCCATGTATCGTCTCCAAGATGAAGCCACTCAAGAGTCACCAAAGGAGACAGAGGCCAAGCCTTCACCTAAACCAAAGAAACGTAAAGCTTCAAAGAATCCCGCAGCGGTTGCACCAAATCAGGCAAGACCTAGCCAAGTGACAGCACCACCAGCCAAGAAACCAATCAAGGAATCAAAGACCATGGATGAACATACTGGATCCCCTAAGAAGTCAAAGAAGCGAAAGGCTTCTCAGAACTTCGCCGTGGTCGCTCACAATGGTCAAGCCATCCCCAACCAACCAACTCAACCCCCTGCTAGGAAGCCATACAATGGAACTGCACCCTTGTGCAACCAATGTAACCTTCATCATCATGCTAGTGTGAAGTGCCGCAAATGCCAAATTTGTGGACTTATAGGTCATACAGCAAGGGTTTGCCCAACTACAGCTGCACCAAATCACGCAGGACCTAGCAAGGTGTCAACACCACCTGCTAAGAAACAATACAAGGGAACGGCACCGTCATGCAACAAATGTAAGGGGCATCACCAAGCTCACTTACAGTGTCGTCTGTGTGTATCATGTGGGCGAGTTGGTCACCTGGCAAGTGCTTGTCAATCTAACCCGAACCAAAGTGGTCCAAACCAACCACAAGCCAACTCTGCTTAATCTCGTTTGTCACCAGGGTCTTGCTACAACTGTGGCGAGATGGGCCATTTCCTAAGGGATTGCCCAAAGCTTGCTAATGCAAATCCAACCCACGGATGAGCAGTTGGCTGACTAGAAGATGTTGCTGTCTTATGCTTTTGTTCTTCTGTTTTCTTGTAATGTGAAACAATCTGTTTTGTTTATAAATAAAATTATTGTTCACAATTCTGATATACGAGTGTAGTTACATGTGTGTATGGCATTTCCCTATGATACCTACGATGAGGAACTACATTCTTACAAACTACTCTTGCGGATTTCCCATTCTTGTGTTTGCTCATGATTCCTTTGGAAAATTCTAAGTACTCGTTTCACTCTAAGAAACAAAGTACAGAAAATAAAGTGACATTATGAGTGATCGTGCTTTTGCACATCTGTGCCTTTGAAATCCTTGGTTAGATAACTGAGGGTATGTTCAATCTCGTACCCATATCATTTCATTCTGGTTTCGTAACAATATACATAGTATAAGTATTACAAAAACAATCTTCATGATCTCAAAACATTTCATATAGGTTGAAAACATTTTTTTTTCGAATGCATTGGCTATGTTTTCAAAAACAACCTTCATGATTTCAAAATGTTTCATATAGTCTGAAAACAATATTAACACAGTATATTTTCTTATCAAGTGCATGATTTCGAAAAGCATTTTTCATATTTTCAGAAACCTCATACATAATTTCAAAAATTTCATCTCGCATGATTTTAAAACATTTTATAAATATACCTACCTAGTACACCTACTTTATGATTTCAAAAGTATTATGCATAAGGTTTCAAAAACATTGAACACATTTTTTTTAAGAACCTCATGCATAGTTTTCAAAAATATTTTTCTCATACATTGACTTAACCTTCAAATTCCGCTTCATATGTCGCCTTGGCATATCTAGCATCCCAACTTCATAAGCATTTTTACTTCATGTTTTGACTTAAGCACGTCCAGTGCAAGGTTTCAAAACATCTTCAACTTCTAAAATCCATATGGGATCTTTTTATCTCGACAATTAGACCTTTGTGGATGATTATCATACAAATCAGAGTCCTTAATTGGATTCCTTGTGTACCTTAATTCGAACATTTCGGTTCCTTATAATCGAAATCGAATTTTCTTTTTTAGAGATCTTTCTATCTTCATAGTTAGATTCTTGCTAATGTTTAAAGTACCAAATGAAATCCACGAAATGGATTCCTAGTGTGCTTTAAATCCATCTATGCAATTAATAAATCAAATTAACAAATTTCTAAATAAACAATTTTGTGGTTATGTGACTATGTATTTATGCATCTTGTGTTTTCTTTTATGCATTTTTTTGTGTTTTTGTATACTCTGGATATTCGTTATCCAAATCCTCGCAGAATCTTTCATATCTTCATATGTGGGATTCGTAGTAGGATATTCAAAAGGTACTACCTTAAAATCCTCATTGGGCTCTACATGATAGTTAAAACCCTGGGATTATATAGTACCATTCCATCTTTCATAAGAGACCCTTTGAGTGGTCTAGTTGATTCAGAATCTGGTTAAAGAATGACATATGGTGATATGGCTGGACAGACTCCTTGATAGTCTATTTAGATCATTTATTGATTTAATTAAAAGGACTCTATGGTGGTCTAGTCACACTCATCACAGGTTCGTTCATTTGGTTTTTCCCTAAACATTATAAAATAGACTGTGTGAACTATGCAAGGAATTGTGTAATTATGGACGAGTACATAATGAAATTCAATGCACAGAAATCCAGTAAGATTTATTATGTGTAAGAACTGATAGTGACTACAATAACAAAATGTGAACGATGTAATGGAGGTACGGTGGACGCACCAATAATGCTTAATAGACTTATATATAAGTGTCCCTCCTACATAGTAAGCATGATGTTATTTAAAGTTACAAGAAGTTCAAGAACTCTAACCAGTGTTGTTCGATCTTTTCAACTTCATTTTTCAAGCTCTCACAAGTTTCTTCTAAATAAATTTCAGGACGAAATTTCCTGAAGTAGGGGAGACTGTGACACCTGTGCCTCCACGGCCATCAAACAAATACCAAACCAGTATTTCATACTTGGGATTTGTATAAATATGTGTATCCTTTGCACATATCAATTTTTGTTCGATTTCAAGCTTTAAATCGCTTTCTGGAAGGTTATACGCGCACTGATGCGTAAATATAACCAGTTTAATGCAACGAATAATCCGGAATAGTGAAATAGGCTTAATATACCTTAAATAACCCTTACATAACTTAGAAATAAGTTTTGAAGGCTTTGGTATGGCAAAATCAAGTTAAATCGCTTACAGGGACTAAAGTTGACAAACTGCGAAAGTATGCCAATTTGAACTGTAACAGACATTCCGAAACATGACCATAAGTTAAACATACCATAAATATCCTTTACATAGCTTAGAAATAGGCTTTGAAGGGTTCGCTGTGCTAAAATAAACTTTTGGGTCATTTAGGGACTAAAAGCGTCAAGAAGTGCATAAGTTTGCACTTTCGCGCATAACTTGCGTTCTGAATACATCCGGACATCCAAAAATTTATGTAAGCACTAAAATATTTTATTTTAGTGTTTAGCATAATAAAAATCCATTCGTCGCACAATTTGGATCGTTTTTCACGCTTATGCGCATTCCGTCGTAATTAACCGAACAACGCAATCGTACGGTTAAACGAACCAACATCCGGCATATTTCTGAGCATGTTTCATGTCCCCAATGTTTAGGCATCATTTTAGGGCCTTAAAGTTGGCTTAACGGGCCTTAAACATGTCGGAAATGGCCTTAAACATCAACAGGGACCAAAACTGTCATTTCTGCCAAAAATCAAAGTTGCTGGTTTGCACAGGGCTTACGGACCGTAAGGCCCTACTCATACGGTCCGTAAGGAACTCCCAGAACCTCAGAATGTGGTTAACAGCTGGTTACAGCTGTTAAGCACTCATAAACCCAATGCCACATGTTGATACCTGATCATGGGTGGCCAATTGAAGTACGTTAGTGTTGCAACAAGTGTAGGGATGAGATTGAAGCACGTTATTCGATAAACGATCTTAACAGTTCCAACATTCCTATAAATACCCCCCCATGTCTTGATCAAAACCCACTTGAATTTCTTGAGAGTTCTCTAAGTTGAAGTGAAACCACTTCATACCTGAGAATACTTAAGAAATTAAAGCTTTCGGGGACCCTTTGTAAGTGTTCCTTCATTCTTTTTATTCTTTTAGCGTTAAAGTCAAACTTTGTTTGACTTTCTGCGTTGACCAGTTTATGGTCAATGCGAAGTTCGTTTGAACTTCATAACGTAAGCGTAATCACGATGGTTATAGTCCCTAGTGACTATACCTACTGATTACCACATTATCTAGGCTCAGTGACGAGTCGTAGTTTCGGCCAAAATGCCTATTCTTGCGTATTTTGTAACCAAACTACTCTTAGGTATCAAAACCGTTTGTTTTGATACCAAACCTATTCGCTAAACTTAGTTAAGCATGTTCTAACATGCTTAGCTCGTCACTTTTAGTTTAGTGCTTATATAGGGTCGTAAGGTAAGCGATCTAAACAATCGCTTATACTTTCGAACCCGACCCGTTTGGTCGATCATTAGGATCCGACCAAACACATTAGGTGACCATAGTATATAGGGAATAACCTTCCAAGATTATACCTTATGGTCGCCTCGTTTAAGTAGTTGTATGATAGGTAGTTTATATGCCTTAGGTAAATTACCAAAATGCTCTTTTTACGCCAAAACTCATTTTAAGCATATGTAACATAACTTTTGGTATATACACTGATTTGACAACAATATCAAACATGTTGAGGCATATTTTACTTATCATAGGACTAGTTAGGCGTTCCGAACGCGTTCCATGCGAACGACGCGTTAAAGTAGCATAAGCTACCTAAACGGGTTGTAATGGGTCGTAAGCACTTAGGATAGGTTTCATTTTAGTATGTAGGCTTTGTTAAACCATATTACCTGAGTTCTTACACTCATTTGGTTTACAAACTCTCATGCTACCCGATCCTCCGAATAGGTCCGTTTATTAAAGTAGTTACCTATATTAGGTACCGTTTAATTCCGCGATTTTCTAGCTTTGCTTGGTGGATATCTAAAGTCTATTGAGCAATCTCAAGTGAGTACATAGACCCCTCTTTTACTGTTTTCCAAACATTTTGGGGTGAAACACATGTGCCTACTTGTTACTTTCATGCTTTTTCATGTTTTCATATCATATGCTTGTTATGTTCAATAGTACACTTATAGTACATGATTTCATTGTGTTTTTGCTATGTATTGTCACACCCCGAATTTCCGCGTATTACCGGTGGGCCCGGTGGGGAGTATCGTGACGTAGTTGATATCATCATAGTCAAACAACACAATATTTAAATGCACAACGGAAGCATAAGATAGATTTTATTTCAACCAAATAAATTGTAATATAAAGTATCACAATGTAGTTGAAACAGATCCACATGCAGATCAAAATAAAGAGGAAAACTGTTCAACAGACTTTGACACCTAGAGCTTTGTGAAAACTTGATTATTGATGTCTGGAGTATCCAGCCTATTACGTGTAGCACCTGCACTTAACCTTTTTGGAAAATACGTCAGTTTACACTGGTAAATACAACCTAACTGACTCATTTTGAAAAGAGTTTGAAAATTGATTTGAATGCACTTTGGCAAAAATATATTTTATAACTTGGGACAGTTATTAAAATAATCATGTATACAGTTTTACTTATTTGTCGTCCATCAGGGCCGGTTGGTAGAGCCGGACAAGATTAACTGACACGCCACAGGTATAATACCCACAAGGATTATTCCTTAAAGTGGATTTCCAGTTTTTACATAATGCATCTGTCAGGTGTACGCCTACACCCCGTGCTTAGGTCGTGGCCATTTCTTTGAATGATGCCAAGGATTCCGGGACATGGTCATTTAACCCCCAAAGGCCATACACCAAATAATACATATTAAACGAGTTATGTAAATACATTAATCACAATCCGATTTAAATGATTACACACCCGACCAAGCGGTATTATTATAATACCGTATCCCAAGCCCGTATAGGGAAAATAAGTTAAGAGTATTTACCTGAGCAATGTATAAGTCAAATACAGCAAGTACAGATGGCTTTTACTGGGCTCCTAATCTGGAACGAATGTTTACAATAACCTATTAGATTCCTAACGGGTCTTTAATTAAGCTTAGGCTTAGACCGGTTAGTTTTCGAAAGGAATACACGGTTCAAACGCATGATAAAGCGAAGACCGGTATAGAATATGGTTTTGACCCGACAAGCTTGGACACTTGTTTAATATGAGTAACTTAAACACATTCTGGATTTTGAGACAAAAATGATATGGTTTGACCCGTTTCGGCTAATATATGCAAACTAGTCACATAAGCCGATCCGAACGCGACAAGTGCGTAACGAGTAACCAAAAGAGTCAAATACATGTTTCCTGAGTTAATATGCTTTAAACATGTTGTGACATCATCAAGATATCTTCTATTATGCCCAAAACGGATTTAAACTCAAATTATGCCCCGTAAGGGCTTTTGGTCATTTAAAAGATTATAAAAGAGTTTAATTTGTAATCTGAGTTACAAGTCTGATTTATCTAGTGAATATGCTTAATTTACTAAGTTATATCAGTAGGGTATAACCTATATGTGAAATTTATCATTTAAAATCAAACTATGCACCTTAGGGGTATTTTGGTAATTTCACCTAGGCTTAAAAGGTCAAAACTGGAAACCTGAGTTTAAAAACTTTTACTTACAGTTAATATATAAAAATATACTACAAATATCAGTAGGTATCAATCTTACATGTTTAAAATAGTTTTAGTACATACTATGCGCTAAAAACGCTTAAAAAGGCGATTTGGAGTCGTTTTCGGGTTTTTAAAGGAAAGCTGATATTTTTATAATTCCAGAAGGCTTAAAATATTTTATTTATCAATTAAAATCAGTAGAAAAAGGTTTGGGGTCAAAAGGATTTGTAAAACTCATTTTATGGCGTAAAAGGGCAAAACCGGCATAAACCGAATCAAACTTAGAGACCTATGTTATGTTCAGCCAAAAATTAAATAAAAATCTTCAAAAATCCCAAAATATTATATTACATCAGTGAGTAGAAAGTTTGATATCAAAAAGTGGGTTTAGATAGGCTATACGCTAATTACGCCGTTTAATTAACATAAAGCTTTCAAATTACGCTAATGAGCATAACTCTTAATTTAGACCTCAAACTGATGTCAAATTTTAGGTGCAAGTTTATAAATCAGTAACTAAGGTTTCTACTCTTTTACTTTTTCAAAAATCACGTTTTATAGTCAAAAGGGCATAATAGTCAACATTTAAGCATTTAACGGAAACATGCATATGAATCGGATAACTAATGAACCAAGTTGTATAATCTCAGAGAGTTATACTTATATGAAACCTGGTCCAAATAAAGCTCTAAGGCAATTCTAAAACATGCTTAAACGGGTCAGAACTGAAAGTCAAAGCAAAAGTCAATTTATGCGACTTTCGGTTCCGATTCGGGTCTAAACTGAAAATTGTCGGGTTGAACATGTTTAGACATGTTCTTACATTAATTACCAAGTTATATTAATGATAAAACAGGTTGCATGCATCCTACATTGCTAATTATGCATAAATTTGAAAATAAGCATTCTGTTGAGTTTTTAAAGTTAGCTTTGACCCGACAATTGACCTAGTTAGAGTGGGAATCAGAGAGTACCCTTTTAAGGGTTTATTACCCAAATAATTACCCACTTATAGGTATTTTCAATTCGAGATTTGACTGAGCAAATTTTATTTAACCTCGAAGTCAAACGTTAATTACGACGGTTTGACTTTTAGCTAATTAACTAGGCTAAACTGAATTAGGAAGGGTTAAGGATGCTTACAATAGTCCTATGCACGATTAGGGAGCCTAAGGAACTTGGTTGCTGATCAGGAGAGCTCCAGAAATGAGAATGCAAATGAATGAACATAAGTTGCAACAATGGGTGTTCTTATATACTAACTTTGATCCTTCAAGATGATGCCAAGATAGTCTATGAATGTTTCCAGATCAAGACAAGTGCCCCTATTGCATGTTAAACCATTGGAGCAGCCCCTGGTATGTAAAACAAAGGTGCAAAGTCAGTTTCAGAGCTGCAACAGACAGCTGTGCGCAGATTCTGCGCTGGTCGCTTGTTCGCGGGCCGCGAGAACCCCCTTCGCGGGGCGCCTAAAATTGCGCAACAGGTTAAACATGTTTCAACTTTTACATTTCAGTCCCTGGTCCTTTGTAACGTGGGTTTGATTGTTTTTCTTGCACTTTTGGCCCTCTAACTTGATTTTTAAGGGCCTTAGGACTTTTACAAACTTGGTTGCTGTAACACCCCGTGTTTTCACAAGTCACAAGTCAAAGTCAAGGTCAGAGTCAACGACTGATTTCGCGCAACTTGACTCGTCGAAACTTCTTGTTTTTAAATATATTATGTGGAGTAAGTGTTGTCAATTGCAATAATCGGTGTGTATTAATCGTTATCCAATCGATCTACGACTGTGATCTATAGGAAGTAACAATGCGATAAAGTAATCAACTAACAATCAAGCTATGTTAACTGAATCAACATCGAATCGTAACTCGAGCTACGTACTTTTACTTGTTATTATACATGTGAGTGTGTGCCTTACGTGTTACCTGTGCATGTTTATTTATGTTCTGTTGTGTAATCAAGCGAACTCAACCGAAACTCGAACGCAATCGAACTCGAACTCGAATCACGAACGAACTAGGATATATAGTGGAAAATAGATTACGCGAGATACGAAGTAGTTGGGACTAAAAGTAATTTGACTAGGAAAACCTATCGAATCGCTCGCAATCGGAACCGAAACGTCAGAAATCGTCGCACCAAATACACCACCCAGGCGCCGTCCGCACGGAGTGGCAATCCGCACGGACTGGCCATCCGCACGGATTACCATCCACACAGGTATCCGCCTGGAGAAGTGTAAGTGCCATCCGACCAGGATTGCTGTTCGTGCGGATGACCAATCCGGGCGAGGTGCAATCCGGACGGACAACACTTTCCTCTTTTAGCATCCTATAAATACACGGGTCACTCTCCAAACTTTCCACTTTTGGCAAGTGACGTCTGACCAGCATGCTTTCTTAATCTTTTCTTCCAATCTAGGTAAGATCTCAACCTAAATCTTGTACGTTCTTGTTCTACACACACTCCTACACTTTTCTGCCTTTTAAATCTTAACTTTTAACCACGAAATCACTAGATTTCGGGTGTTCTATGGTGACGTCATCATGAGTTCTTAAAGAACTTCATGTTATGACATCATTCCACCAAGAACAGCTGAGGTTTAACCGATTTCCTTAACAACACACAAGATCTTGCAAGGATCTTCGCATAAACAAGGTGAAAAAGGATTGAAAGATGGTTTTTAACCTTCTTTCAACTCTTTTACACTCAAAACGATAAGATTCGGATCTATTCTAGCCTTCTACCCAATCTTAGTGGTGCATTAGTCCTAGATCCGGATTCTACCCGCGAGACCCCTGATTTCGGGTTAAACCAGAACAACCGTCTTGAGCCGATGGCCGGCCGAGCTGGGGTGATTCCTAGCCGGCTTAGCCACTCGGGTCCGGATACAGTTCCGTTGGTTGAACCGTAATCAGAACGTCTCGATAAAGCGACAAAAGCAACCAAGTGTAGACGAATGGAACAACGGGAACGAGATGCTGTCCGCACGAATTACCATCCGCACGGACAGGCTATCTGGACATACTGATGTCCGCACGGACAAGCTATCCGGACGAGTTGCCACCCGGACAGACTGCACTTGGGACCCACATCCAAACAAGGTTTGAGTATTGACGAATGTGTAATCCGCATGGATGACCCTCTGAATGGATTACTCTTCGGATCATGAGATACTAAGACCTTAAACAATTTCTAACACGTTGTCCGCACGGACTACCATCCGGACGTATTGTCGTTGTCCGCACAGACTACCATCCGGACGGATTGTTGTTATTCGCACGGATAACCCGTCCGCACGGATGACCCTTTCACCAAGTGACTCTCCATTAAGTCGTTGTCCGCACGGACTACCATCCGGACGGATTGTCGTCCGCGCGACCGACTTGAAAGGGGTAGGAGAAACTTCAAGATTTTCAAATGCTACAACGAAAACTTCAAAAGTCAAACCATCATACACAAACACATCTCACCCATAGGAAGAAACAATCCACTCGAATAGCCATCCGCACGGACAAACTGTCCGCACGGATGACTAACCGGACGGATTACTATTCGCATGGATTACCATTCGAACGGATTACTATTCGCGCGGATGACCATCCAGACGACTAGCTATCCTACTCACTCTCATCATGTGTTGTTTTACGTTTCACTTATCGTTATGCTATCGAATCTATTCAGGCTAACCGTACTCGCTAAGCGCTCCCTTCAATCCATTAATCGCTGTGAGTATACTCAATCCCTTTTTGCTTTAAGCACTTTTGGGTGTTACATACATTACGAATATTCAAACCACAACTATCACACTACTCAAACTATTTGAACGCTAACTGTTAATGCATGTTATACGTGGCTTATGGACGCTTGTTTGTTATGTTTACACATGGAATGTTGTCGACCTGCCTTAGCAACGATATTACTATAGTTTGGACTCAGCACCCGTTCACTCGGGGGTTGTTAAGGATCTTTTACTTGCATGGATTACGGTGGTAATCATGTAATGCGAACTGCCTCGGGCAGTCAACCCGCAGTCATTGGTATCGATGGATCTATGTCGATAACTAACGTGCTTCATTTCACTATGTGTACGTGCTGGTTATGCGTAAACGAATTCGAACTCTATATGCTATTTTCAAACTTGTATGCTCACCTTTACATTATATGTATTGACTTTATTTTAACGTATGTGACAGGTGTTTAGGTTGCTTGTATGCCTAGCTCACTGTGAAATTGAGGCTAGGAAAGGTCTAGGATGCTCTCTCTGCTGTGATGAAATTGAAGCTTGGAAAGGAGGTCCTAGAAACCAACAAATAAATTATCTATGTTTAAATCTGAGTTGTCGGAACAGAATATTTGCCTAGATTTTATCTGTAATAATTTGTTTACTGTTTGAGACAAGGTATGGGACATGTTAATTTAAATTGAATGGTAATGATAGTTGTTATGGAAACTTCTGGACAATCTGTTTCGCTCAGTGCCATGACCCAATGATTTCCGCCATCGATTGGGGTGTGACAGTTAAGCCCTTGGTTAACTTTGTGCTTACCCGAAAAGTCACAAATTTCAACGTTGACGCTTTTAACCCTTCGTACACGGATTTGATCATAACTTTCTCATACGATAACGAAACTTTATGAAATTTTTATCACACATTCTAGTGAGCATATTTTACCGTTACAAAGCTTCGGGTTTGCTAAAAGGTCACTCAGAGGTATACTTTCAACATGTTGACACATTTAACCCCTGTAGTTTGTAATTCCTCACTTTCTTTCATTTTCAGCTTCGTATGATCCATGATTTATTCGTTTAAGATTATAAACACCATGTAGGGTTATTGTAAGGCATTTTTATCCATTGTTGACACTTTAGACCCTTATATTCACATAGTTTCTCTGTTTGTGAACTTTAGTCCCTCTAAAGTACTTTTTCATATACTCAAAGCTTATGACACGTGTCGATACATTATTGGACGTAATTTTTCGCGGTGTTACATGTATGTCCTTTGTTGCATACTTAGTACATCGTTTTACATTACATTTTATACTACGTATATCCATTGTATGCATACTTAGTGCATTGTTTTACATTACATCACATCACATGCTATGTATGTTCATTTGTTGCATACTTAGTACATTTGTTATTCATCACATGTTTACATTTTGGTATGACATTTGGATTGTTTAAATGGGACAATATACATTCAATAACACCGATCATGCTGCTCGGTAGTAGGTAGTGGTACCATAGGACTTGACAACTCCTATTCCTGAAACCCTAGGTTTGTTTGGGTGGAAGGAATGACCGAATCCGAATACATTTCTAGGTGGACCTTAGACTTTGTGCTAGGGTTTATTCTACAGTCGCAAGGCTTGGATGTATGCATTTTCACAATACCGCATAGATGTTTGTATCAGTATAGCATGCATTTGTTCCACAAAACATAACTTTGATTTAAACCATGTTTTACTTCAATACCTTGTTTTGTGCATTTTTACATATGGTTTAGTTGATATATTTCACTTACCAAACATGATACATTGATATACACAATTCATGATTTACATTAGACATAAACATTTTGACATTGATATACACCATTCATGATTTACATTAGACATAAACATTTTGACATTGATATACACAATTCATGATTTACATTAGACATAGACATTAGACATGGTTTTCACACAAACATTTTGACATTTGATTATACATAAACATTTTACTTTGGTGGTTTGGTTTGAGTAAGTGATTTAAGTAACGAGGCGTGTGTAATATGGTACAAGCATGGTGGATACGCCGCTGGTACTTCCTATATATAAGTGCTTGTATGGTATTACATATCGTAGCGTTATTTGAATCATTTCAATTTAGACATATAACATTTTATACAAATAACATACTTTTCACAATACATTATTTTACAAACAACTTATCTGATATAAACTCATTTTACTTGGTTATTTACTTAACCATGTTTTATTCTTTTATACATATATATCATTTGGTTTATTTATCACTTTTCAAATGATTTACAAGACAAAGCAAATCACAAGGTTCATGACTAAACATTTTCTTAAACATAAGTCATGAATTCTATTTTCACAAAACCTATGTATCTCACAGGCATTTTTATGCTGACGTACCTATTTTCGCATGTGTTTCAGGATATGATGCTTAGGATTTATCAAGATACACTTAGGGGGACTTGGGCCTTAGTGACAATAAAATATGCAAGACTAGTTATTTATGTTATGTTTCTTTGATTGTCAAGACATTTTAACTCTTTTAATCAATAAAACAATATTTCAATTTCCATGTGTTATGAAACAATGATTCTGTTACAACACTCCCCGACGTTTCCGCCACGTTTTGTTGTTTTACGTGGTCGGGGTGTGACAAAAATTGACGTAATTCTGCTTTGACTTTGTGATTAATCACAAACGGTCCAGCCATTATTCGAATTGAAAGTGGCTATGTGTTGGTAATTATGTAGGTGTTAAACCCTTAAAAGGGCACCTTCAAATTATCACGTTATCTCAGTCAATTGTCGGGTCAAACTTATTAATAAAAAGTCAAACGGGTCAGTTTTTGCAAAATAACTCATAACTGATAATGCTGAAGTTATGGAACATGTTTTAACACTTAAATAACTTGGTAAATAATATAAGAACATGTCTAGGCATGTTCAACCCAACAATTCTGAGTTTAGGCTCGGTTCGTAACCGAAAGTCGCAAAGTAGACTTTTGCTTTGACTTTCAGTTCTGACCCGATTTAGCTTAGTTTAGATATACCTTAGGGTTCCTTTAAGACCATATTACATGTTAGTATAAGCCTCTGAGATTATACTATATGGTTCCTTTGAAATCTGAATCATTTGCATGTTTCCATTAAATGCTTAAATGTTGACAATTATGCCCTTTTGATATAAAAACGAGATTTTTGAAAATGTGAGAGGACAAAAACCTTTGTTACTGATTTATAAGCATGTCCTAAAAATTTGACATCAGTTCGTGGTCTAAAATAGAAGTTATGCGCGATATCGTAAAATAAAAGCTTTTTATTAATTAAATGACATTTTTGACATAAATCATATTTAAACCCAAATTTTAATACCAAACTTCCTACCCACTGATGTAATATAATATTTAGGGATTTTTAGAAATTTTTGTCAAATTTTATACTGATTATATTATAGAGTTCTAGTGTAAATTCGGTATTGACGAAATTGCCCTTTTCTTTGATAAAATGAGTTTTACATAACATTTTGATACCAAACCTTTTCCTACTTATTTCATATGTTAAATAAAATATTTTAAGCTTTAGAGACTGATCAAAATATCAGATTTTCTTAAATAACCCGAAAATCATCAAATACCGACTTTTACGCTTATTAAACGCATTATATGGGTTAAAACTATATTTAACCCCTAAGACTTATTACCTACTGGTATTATAAGCAAATTTTTATACTTTAACAGTAAGTAAAAGTTTTGAACTCAGATTTCCAAATTTGACCCTTATAGCATATGTGAAATGACCAAAATGCCCCTACGGTGAATAGTTTGGCCATAAATGATAGATTTCACGTATATATGATATCTTACTGATGCAACTTATTAAAATAAATAATTTTACTAATTATTTTAGACCAGAACCTCAGATTACTCCTTAACGCTTATTATAAACTTTAAAATGACCAAAATACCCTTACGGGGCTTAAATTGATTTTAAATTCGTTTTGGGCATAATGGAAGATATCCTACTGATGTCATATCATATTTAAAGCATTTTAACTTGTGGAACCTGTACATGACTCATTTGGTTACCCGTTATGCATATTCGCGTTCGGTACGGCTTATGTAACAAGTTTACATAAATTAACTGAAACGGGTCAAACCTTATCATTTTTACTTCAAAATCCAAAATGTGTTTGGTTTACCCATTTTATACAAGTCTTCATACTTGTCGGGTCTAAATCACGTTCTAATCTGGTCTTCGCTTAATCTTGCGTTTTGAACCGTAAACCTTTCATTAAAACTAACCGGTCTAAGTTTAAACTTAAGTAAGACCCATTAGGAATCTAATAGGTTATTAAAACCTTCGTTCCAGATTTAGGAGCTCAGTAAAAGCTACTTGTACTCGCTATTTTTGCTCAGGTAAATACTTTTAACTTATTTTCCCATATACGGGCTTGGGATACGGTATTATAATAATACCGGTTGGTCGGGTATGGAATTATTTAAATCAGATTGTGATTACTAAATTTAGATAACCCATTTTAATCTGTATTATTTGATGCAATGCCTTTGGGGGGTTAATGACCATGTCCTGGATATCCTCGGCTCATTCATTAGAAATGGCCACGGCTTAAGCACGCGGTGTAGGCATACACCTGACAGTTGCGTATGTATAAACGGTATCTCACTCTGTTGTGGGCCTATACTTGTGGTGTGTCTATTAATCTAATCCGGCTCTTCTAACCGGGTCCTGAACGGACGACAAACATGTAAAACTGTATACAAGATTATTTTTAAATAATTGTCCAAAGTTATAAAAGATTTTATGCCTTGTGCATCCAAACTAAATTTTTCTAAATGTTTTTCAAAAGAGTCAGTTAATTGTATTTACCAGTGTAAACTGACGTATTTTTCAAAAAGGTTAAATGCAGGTACTACACGAAATGGGGTGGCTACTCCTAGTATCAAATAAAGAGTCTTGCAAGCTTTTGATGCTTGAAATCTCTTGAACAATACTTCTTTCTGTTTAAGATCCGCCTGTGGATCCATTTACAACCCGTTGTATAATATTTTATTGTACTTTCAAATCGGTTTGTATAAATTACTTTTAGACTTCCGCTGTGCATTAAACTGTGAATAATTGACCATGATGATATCAACTACGTCACGATACTCCCCACCAGGCCCACCGGTAATACGTGGAAATATCGGGGTGTGACAACTAATCTTTTAAAATTTTGGAATTTTGAAATTACTTTTATACCCATTCCAGGGGTATAATGGTAATTCTCCAGGGTCAAGGCATCTTTGACTTTCTGGAAAATTACCATTATACCCCTGGAAAGGGTCTATACGAGGCATGATCCAAGGGTATAATAGACCTTTACTACCTTTATCTACGCTGCGTGTAGCTCTATACGCAACGTATATAAAGGTAAGTAAAAGGTCTATTATACCCCTGGATCCAGTTGCGAATATACCCCTTCCAGGGGTAAAATGGTAATTTTCACGGTCTATACGCAGTTGGATCCATGGTATAATAGACCTTTTACTTACCTTTATATACGTTGCGTATAAAGTTATACGCATCGTAGTTGCCTTCGTATAACCCAGAGTCTGCCCCTACGCTGTCAGTATAACCCTTCATAAAATACACACATATGAGCGGGAACATACGACGATAAGGTATTTGGAGCGTATTTGAAGTATACAACAGGTAATTCTTCAACCCAAGTTCAATAATTTTGAATTTTGTATGTATTTCATCCGTAAATTAGGTGTATTTTAGGTAAAATTATAGAATTTGAGGGTTAGGGTGAAAACCTTGTTTGGGTAAATTTAAACTATAGGCTAATCACGAATGACATTTGTATATTATCATGTTAGCAGGCTGCAAACTGAAGTTATAATGTAGATTTTCAGTTATAATTCTACACAGGTAGAAGTTTTAGGTGTCCAGGATCCTATACTTTTTGTAGGCAATGGATAGAAATGACTATAGATGAATATTAAGAGTTTCTTCATGAATTTCTAGTCTTTTTTTGCAATTTTTTAAAACTTATTTTGGTTAGGGATGAATGTGAATCTGAACCACGACCGAGTTTCTTCATGAATGTCGTCCGTAACGAGCGTGGGTCCGTAAGGCGCGTCGAAACGTTACTAGTCGTAGATATATAATATTTTTATTATTTACTCGAAGTCGTCCGTAACACGCGTCGAGTCCGTAACAAGCCGTAATTATATAATATTTTTATTTTTTAGTCGAAGTCATCCGTAACGCGCGTAGGTCCGTAAAGAGCGTCGAAACGTAACTAGTCCTAAATATATAATATTTTTATTATTTAGTCGAAGTCGTCCGTAACAAGTGTCACACCCCGACCGCGAAAAACAACAAACCGCGGCGGAAACGTCGGGGAGTGGAGTAACAGAATCATTGTTTCACAACCATGGTATTTAATGTTTGGTTGTATTCATTAAACTTGATTACATTGCCTTGAAAATTAAGGGAAATAAAACATAAGTTAAGCTAATCTTGCTTCTTTTATGTCACTAAGTGACGAGTCCGCCTAAGTGTATCCTGATCCATATCATGCAATAGCTCCTGAAAACACATGTGAAAATAGGTACGACAACATGAAAATGCCTGTGAGATACATAGGTTTAGTTGTTGCAGGATTCGGGACTTGTAGTTAAAAGAAGAGGTTTAACAAAAAAGTTGTCATGAACCTTATATAAATGTTTTCTTTTATAAATCATACGAAAATCGATAAGAAAATCAGATGATATAAAAGAATTATGCATGGTTAAACAAATAACCAAGTAAAAATGAGTTTGTTTAAAATATCTCGTTTGTAAAACAATGTTTTGTGAAAATATGTCATTTGTATAAAATGTATCATGTCTTTTGTCGGAATGATTTAAATAACGCTACAACATGTAATATCATAAAGGCACTTATATATAGGAAGTACCAGCAGCGTATCCACCATGCTTTTATCATATTACACACGTTTCGTTATTTAAATCACCTATCAATAACCAACAGAATGTCTTGTTTAAATAAATATCAAAATGTTACGCATAAACAATGTTAGATGTCAAATGTAAATCATATTTTGTATAATCGAATATCATGCAAAAGCTCGTTCGGACCGCCTAACTAGTCCTATGACAAGTATTATATGCCTTAACATATCTAATAATATTGCATAATCAGTTTAGATATCCAAATTTAGGTT
Source organism: Helianthus tuberosus (assembly GCA_030545235.1). Taxonomy (NCBI): domain Eukaryota; kingdom Viridiplantae; phylum Streptophyta; class Magnoliopsida; order Asterales; family Asteraceae; genus Helianthus; species Helianthus tuberosus. Next base: position 21,027 of record JARYGA010014919.1, on the reverse strand, counting down.
ACATATGCTTAAAATGAAATTATGCGTAAAAAGGGCATTTTGGTCATTTTCCTAAGGCATATAAACTACCTATCATACAACTAACTAAACGAAGTGACCATAAAGTATAACCTCGGAAGGTTATTCCCTATACAACTATGGTCACAAAACATGTTTGGTCGGATCCTAATGATCGACCAAACGGGTCAGGTTCGAAAGTCTAAGCTGTTGTTTAGACCGCTTATCTTACGACCCTAAATAATCACTAGACTAATAGTGACGAGTTAAACATGTTAAAACATGTTTAACTAAGTTAGAAAACAAGTTTGATATCAAAACAAAGTGTTTTGCTACCCAAAACATAGCGTCGTTGTAAAATACGCATAAATACGTATTTTGACCGAAACTTTGACTCGTCACTACGCCTAATCAACGTGGTAATCAGTAGGTATAGTCGCAAGGGACTATAACCATTGTGATTACGCTCACGTTGCAAAGTTCATACAAACTTTGTGTTGACCAAATATGGTCAAATCAGAAAGTCAAACACTGTTTGACTTTCATGCTTAAAATGCATAACCAAGCATGAAGGAGACTTACAAAGGGTCCAAGCTTGGATAAGAACAAGAATACTAAAGAATGGAGACTTCAACTAAGAGGGATAGCCCCAATAGCATATTAGAGAAGAAATGGAAGGAATGAGCAAGTTTGAATGAAAATTGATGGGTATTTATAGGAAATCTAGTCCCATTGAGATCATTCCATGCGTTTCTAGGATTGATCTTGACCCTACACTTGTGGCACATTGTTTAGAATACCAGGGGAGCTAAAAAACAAGCCCATAGAGTGTTAAAACCATCTCTAAAACCCAAGGAACAACTACTGCTTGCTGAAAACTAGTTTTCTACCCAGATAGGGACTGTCGCGCCCCGTGTAAGACTCAGCAAGATCTTACGTGGCCCGCGACCGAGTACAGATTCCGCAAAAGTTTCAGAATTTATAGATTTAGTCCCTGGATGCATAAAAGCCAATTTTTGACACGTGTAAGCCCCGTTAACCCATTTTCAAGGCTCAATAATGATGTAAAAGTATAGGGGACTTGAAATATGCTTAAAAACATCTCGGATGTCGGTTCGTTTGGTCGTACGGTCACGTTATTTGGTTAATTACGACGAAACACGAACGGTCACGAAAAACGATCCAAATTGCGTGACGAATGAAATTTCAGCATTCCAATCTCTAAAATAAAATATTTTAATGATTACCAAAATTTTTGGATGTCCGGATATGTTCAGAACGTAAGATATGTGCGTAAATGCAAACTTGTGCACTTTTTGACGCTTTTAGTACCTATTGATCAAATAAATTTATTTTCCCTTACCGAACCCTTCAAAGCCTATTTCTAAGCTATGTAAAGGATATTTAGGGTATTTTTAACTTATGATCATGTTTCGGAAGGTACGTTACTATACGAATCGGTAGACTTTTGCAGTTTGACGCAAATAGTCCCTGTGAGCGAATAAACTTGCTTTTGCCATACCAAACACCCTTCAAAACTTATTTCTAAGTTATGTAAAGGTTATTTAAGGTATGTTAAGCTATTGTTGACATTCCAAAGTGTTTCTCGCATTACACTGATTACGTTTACGCATCAGTTTGCGTATAACTTTCCAGAAAGCGATTTAGAGTTTGAAATCGAACAAGGATTGAAATGAGAAATTGTCAAACAAATATAAGGATCAAAATACATTGTTTCATTGATAATTGAACTGTTCAGAGTTTGAATAATGATTACACAAGCACAGATGTCATAGTCTCCCCTACTTTAGAAAATTTCGTCCCGAAATTTATTTAGAGGAAACTTGTGAGAATAGATGTGGATATTTCGCTTTTAAAAAAAAATCCTCTGTTCCCTAAGTAGAATCTCTGGGTCACGTTTGGATTCCCAGCAAGATTTTGTTATTTGTACTAGTATGTTGTTTATAGGGAATGGTTTAGATCTAAAGATTTAAACTTCATTCTAATGAGTTTGTGTATGATTGTACCTGTTAGGATCTGAGGCTCTCATGATAGTGTTTGTTTGTTTGAAACGAATGATCATTGAATGTGAAAACATGTTAAGTGCAGCGGAATTGAAAACAAACTTTGTAAACACAATCAAAAGGAGAAAAATAGTTTGATAAACAATTGCTTCTCATAGAGTCGAATGATTTACAAATCAAAGCAAAAGATTACAGATAAGCTTACAAACTATACTCCCCCTCAGCCTGATGCCCCAAGGTTGGTTGCACACAAGATGAAAGGATTAGACATGAGGAGAAGAACCCGCTCAGTCAATCAAATGTAACAGTACAGGGTACTGTTACATTTATAGGCAAACCAAACCACTGAGGAATCTCAGCTGACGTCACCATGAAAGCGATGTCTAACAGCCTAACAAACTATATCTACTGTCCTTACACCAACTACTGATGTCTAACAACTGATTGTAATAATAATACAAAACATGAGGAAACAACTGCTTCACGTTCCACTGTTGTAGCCTAAGCACTGATGCTTAACAACAACATCAGTGCTTTCTTCAAAGGTGATCAGTCCTTGAATGAGCAGTGTTTGTGTCTTCAACAGCACTTAAGAGACAGCGGTAGATAGAGCAACAGAGTTTGTCTTCAGTAGTCTTTAGGATCATATCAGCAGTTGAAAGGGTACAGCAGTTGATTATGAGCAGCAGTTAGAGACCATCAGATGTTATAACTCACTTTCAAAGGGAGAGCAAAGTATAAACTACTGTTTATTGTGAATCCTCTGTTGTGACCTGGTTTTGGCTTTACATTATCTGTTCCTTTGTTAGGGTTCAATCCCAACAATCTCCCCCTGGAACAGATAATGCCAAAACCTTTCATTATTCAGGACCTTTATTACTCATCAAGAGTGCCTTAGCTTGTTCTTTGAATTCAGCTTCAAATTCCTTTGCACTCTGGTCATCCTCATCCCTACACAGTGAAAGCCCAAGGAGATCCTGCAAATCTTGAGCACTAAGGCCTAGTGCTTCTTTCCTTGATATGTGCTTCACATCGCCATTGGCTCTGACCAAGGTCAATACGTGAGTCTTTTGATCAGACATCCACTTTAGTATTTTTAAGCCAAGTGGGTTTCTTGGGAGAGACTTATTTGAAGATGAGTTGAGGGATAATGGCCTTGAAAACAACTGCAGACTTTCAAACATTTTTTGAAAGCTTCTTCAAAGACTTTGTCAGCTGCAGCTATATCTTCTGAAGTTTCTTGTTCAATAAGTTCTTGTCGTTCAGCTTCTGTCTTGTCTTCAGCAGTGTTTGGAGTCGCAGGTTTGTTTAACTCCTTAAAAAGGCTTTGAAGCTTTGTTGAGGTTTCTTCTTTTAGACCCATTTTTGTGATGGTATCTTTGAAGTACTCTGCTTCCTTTTCTCTTACCTCTTCTTCAGTCAACTGTTCTCCCTCATCTTGATTTGTTGCAAAAGTAGACCGGAACAGTGTGTCGAGGTTTCCCATCTTCTGTTCAAGCTTCATCATTTGTTCTTGCTTTTTAGAAGTGCCTGAAACAGTTGTCTTTCTTTTCTTCAGCCTTTTGTAGGCTTCATCAGTCTGCTGTCTTGACCACTTTGATATGGCTTCAGCAGAGTCTATTTTTGCATCCACCAGCTCCTCTTTCTTTCTTTTATACTCAGCAGTGAAATCAGCAATGAGCTTTTTGAATTTGTTCCAGTTTGGAGGATTTTTCTTCTTTGTGGAATCATTCTTGATTCTGTCAATCCTCTCAGCCTCATGCTTTAGAGCGATTATTGGCCATTCTTCAAACTGTTTTTCTTCAGCAGGATAGAATTTTTCTTTCATAATGTAGGCGAGATATTGTTTTCTTAGCTTTTTGCGTTGTTCAGCCTTTTCTTTGATTAGTTCTTGTGCAAAATCTTCTATCTGCTTTACTTTTGTTAAGTAGAACTCCAGTCTTTTAGCAATGCCATCTTCGCTTAACTTTTCTTTTTCACTGTCAACCTTTGCTTGTACTTTGGCCTGCCTTGCCTTGAGTTTGAGGTAATTATTCATATCCTCTGGTGGCATGTAGCCTATGAGTGAGGAGAATCTTCTTTTTGAAGGATCCTCTTCTGTATAGAATTGCCTCATCTCATTTTTGATAGCTTCAAGTTCCAGTGGATATTTTGCAGCATTAGGATCATGCATACCCTCATCGGCAGTGATTGGCTTTCTTATTCTGTTGAAGAGCTTTGGCTGTGAAGTAGAAGAGGTGAGAGCAGTGGTGGATGACTGACTAACAACTGTTGAGACAACTGGTGTCTCAACATCTGCTGTCATTACAACTGCTGATATGTCAGCAGTTGTCTTCTGCTTTTGAGCAGGGGATGGACGTGGTGATGTTGGTGGTGATGGTGGTGAATCATCATCTGATATGAGATTTCTTCTCCTTTTTAATGAAGAAGAAGCAGATGATGTTTTGGGTGGATCAGTGGTGGTAGATTTGATAGCAGTGGTTTGTGACAGTGATTGACTGACAGTGGTTGAAACAACTTGTGCTTCAATCACTGTTGTCATTACAACAGATGTTTTAACATCTGTTGTCTTCTGTTTTATGACAGGAGGCAGTGGTGATGGTATGATTGTAGATAATGATGGTGGAGCAGTAGTTGTAGTGGTGTGTGGTAGAGTGGTGTGTGTTGAAGATGTTGATGACATAGCAACTGTTTGGCTACTGACAGCAGTTTTTGTAACTGCTGCTGCAGCAATTTTTGTAACTGCTGCTGTATCAGCTGTTTGACTAACAGGTTTTGAGACCTGCTTTTCTTTTGCTTTTTCAGGCTCAACATGGAGGCCATGTTCTATTCCCCTCCTATTCAAATTTCCCAACAGCTTGTTATTCTCCCCCTTTTTGGCATTATCTGAAGGGGGGTTTACAAGAAATGGTATGGAAGAAGGAACTTTGCTAGAAGCATTTTGAATGCTAGCCTTTATAGCCTTGATATCTGCTTGAGTATCTTTAAATCTTGATTCAACCATGTTGGTCAGCATTTGTACTTGAATAGCATGCTTTTTATCAGCCATTTGTTGCTGTGCTTCAAGCATGGGTTGAAATATATTCCATAGCTCATTTGCAGCAAATGCCTGTTGTGCAGGTGCTTGAGCAGGAACAGCAGATTGTGATGGGGCAGCACTGGATTGTGCTTTTTGAGCTTTTAAAATCTCTTGCACCGTCTCCTTTATTTCAGCAACTGATTCTTCAAGTTTGTCAACTCTGCCCGTCAATTCCTGATATCTTGAATCATCACCTACTTTAGTAGGATCATCGGAATCCCCACTAGCAGTAGTTATATCAATGTTTGACTTAGGAACTGAGTCCCAAAAGTCACCCATTGATGCCCCTTGTTCTTGGTACTGGGGACTTCTTTTCTTCAGCACTTGATAAACCTTTGATGGTGCCAGTGGTTTCATCCAACTCACTGGTGGTTATCGAAGTTGCCATGGAAGAAATTGCCTTCAAGGGAGTCTGATTTATGAAACAACTGGCCAACTGGAGACCTGTTGGTCCACCAGTTGTAGTTGTTGCTCCACTTGAACTACTAACAGAAGTTACTTGTAACTCCTGTAGTGTAACCTCCTCAACTGTTGCTGGGATAGCAGAAGTATAAGCATCAGACCCAGTCACTTGTGGATGTATACTCTCAGTGATAGGTGATAGAGAGGAACTGGTTTGTGTCTATGCAATAGCCGCTGCATGCAACAGAGATAGCATGGATTGTGGCATTATTATTGGTGAGGGGATGGGGGTTGAAAAAGACATGTCCTTGGGATCAGGACTGAGGAAGATGGATCCGAGTGGATTCAGAGCTTCATATTGTGGTGTCCCTGTGCTTACAACCTGATCCTTTTGTGAGGATGCAGGAGGAGTTTCGGTTATGGGTTGAGATCTTTCTTCCAACTGCTGTGAGGAAGTAGCAGCAGTGGTTTGTGGTGACTTTTGTGTTGTCACAGGCATTTCCTCTGGGATCTCATCTTCCAGAGTTGCCTTTGTTTTGGGTTTGGTGGGTTTTCTGGATATTTTCTTTTTGGTCTTTTTAGTGGTGGCAGGTGTGGGTTTCAAAGCAGTGGGAGTGCTGCTATGATCACCTGGAGCAGTGGGCTCAACAGCTGATACCTGAGGAGCAGTTGTAACCGCTAAAGTCTGCTCAGGTACCCCTGCTTTTGTTTTTATTGGTGCCATCATCCTTGAAAATGTTTCTTTTGTTATGGTTTTTATTTGATAATGAACACCTTGTTTGAGCAAATTTACATCTTTCTTTTCAAATTTTTGTTCAAAATAATAACTCAAAAATCTTGGAAAAAGTAAAAATGCTTTACTTTCAACGTTTTTCACCATGTCATTGAAAATCTCCTGGGAGTAGTTATAGTTTTTATTATTCAAAATAGCGTAACCCAGGCTTTGAATTTTCAGTGGTATTTCGTTGAAAGAAGTTGTTTTATTTGAAGCACACATCAAGAGTGTGTGAAATAAAAACCTGGGTGCAGATGGAAAATAACCCTTTTGTAGGGTATCTACCTTTGGTTCTTCTGCATAACCCCTTTTCACGAAATCAGTTTTCATCTCGACTTTTTCAAATGAGAGTTTACCTTCCTGATCGTGGAGATTAAAGACTTCGGAGATCGACTGTGGGGTTATTTGAACTGCTTTATCCTGTATCGAGGAGTTTATGGCTATGACTTTTCCGTCTTGTTTTTCAAGCGTCGCCTTTTTCCAAAACTCTCTCTGGGTTTGCAGATATATGGGAGTATTCACCGTCAACAAAGTTTTGTACTTTGATCCAGTTATTGCATCAATGATGGTGTCAAAAGTGTGATTATCGGTAGGTTTTGTGAGTAAACCCAGATAATTGTGAGATTGTTTGAATGGTATTTCGATGGGTTCTTCGGCCGTTTGAGCGACCTCTTTGGAAGGTGATGGTGATGTAGGTTTTGATTTTGATTTTCCTTTTGACTTCGTCATTTTGATGAAGAAGAATCAGAGGAGGATTTTGGAGATTTTGAGAAGAAGGGTTGGAAACTGCTATGAGAAGAGAATTTTTTGGAATTCAATTCGACAGTGTAAAACCCTGTTTGGGGTTTAGAGCAGGGTTTTATTTAAAAATGATCGCTGATGTGGCAGCGGTTATTAAGATCTGAGGGCTAAAAACTGACCACGTGTCAAATACTGATGAGATGGATGAAGTATGGAGAACAGTTGTTTTAAAAGCCACTGACGTATCAAGCATTAGTGATTACAATGGTAAAAATCTTGAGCAGTGGATGATTTTTACTATCAGTAGATAGCATATCAGTGGATAAGACACTGATTTTGAGCATCAGTGCTTACAAGAAAATGAGGGATCAGTGGTTAACTTTCAGCAGTGGACAGTGTTTAGAGATCAGATGTTGGAACAAAACAGTGGTTAGGGTAAATGATGCAAATCTGAAGAACAGGTGTTTCAGCAACAGTTTTGAGAATTTTCATTCAAGGTTTTGCCACATGTCAATTTTGAAAGACAGTGGTTTAGTACCCCAGATGATGAAAACTTTTTACTAAGGCAACTCATTTTCGTTTAATATTCAATTAACACATGAGTACCCTAGTAATTTTAATCACAGTTTGCAATCAACCTTTGATAAAAATTTAGGAGCAAACCTGTGTATGACATGATCATAACATATGTACCAATTCCTTTTGACCCATTTCTGAGGACACAAATACCATGCAAAAATAAGGTATTACATCCTGACAGGAGCTGAAACTATTGCCAACAAAAACAAGCAAAAGTTTCAAATATATTATAAAAAAAATGAATAATATATCCTGGTTATTCGAGAGTATCCTTTGAACATAAAAAATAGTTAAAGGATTTTTCTGAGAAAAGTATCAAAAAGGATCTGGTATAATTTCAAATAGAGAGAGTAATCACATCACTCACAGGTTTTGAAAATGGTCAGTGGTTTAACAAACTTTTGGATACATTTTGACCACTGTTTGGAACCATTTTATTTGTCGGTTGATTGCAAACATGAGGACACATGGATATATTTTTAAAAACATATGTCTAGTCCTTTTTGGATTTCATTTACTGGAATCAAAACCTTTTCCTGAACAGATGAATGCATATAGTTGCTTAATGACCATTATTACCCCACACTTTGACTCTTCAGTGTTTTATGTTTATACTCTTTTCTTCTGACTTCAGAAGTTTTGAGATGAACACACTTCAGAGTTTTTGTGAATTTTCTTATTGTATTTTAACATAGTTGATTTTGTCCTTTTGAAGAACTCAACCTGTTTTCAACACATAAGATCTAAATAACTAAAGTGTTAATTTCCCTCTTTTAGTGTTAACAAAACAACAATGCTTTTATGAACATAGGTTTTGTTAAACTGAGGTTAGTACTTTAGTATTTAATGAAAACATCACAAATATCAAAACAACAGTTGAAATCAATTTGAGAATATAGACCAAACCCATAATTTATCAGATATGTTTACAGATCTGAAAACTATAAGTGACTTGTGCATGATATCGCTTGTTGTATGAAATTTGTGTGTCATATGACATCTTGGTTGATTTACAGAGTTTTGAATAACCACTTTGAACATGATCTACTCGTTACTCTGTTTTTCAACTAAATACAACCAACCTTAGTATCAATGAATTTTGAGCCGAACTGTTATGTCAAATTGATTGTTAGATCGAATTTGACTGTCCAGGCTCTGATACCAATTGTTAGGATCTGAGGCTCTCATGATAGTGTTTGTTTGTTTGAAACGAATGATCATTGAATGTGAAAACATGTTAAGTGCAGCGGAAATGAAAACAAACTTTGTAAACACAATCAAAAGGAGAAAAATAGTTTGATAAACAATTGCTTCTCATAGAGTCGAATGATTTACAAATCAAAGCAAAAGATTACAGATAAGCTTACAAACTATACTCCCCCTCAGCCTGATGCCCAAAGGTTGGTTGCACACAAGATGAAAGGATTAGACATGAGGAGAAGAACCCGCTCAGTCAATCAAATGTAACAGTACAGGGTACTGTTACATTTATAGGCAAACCAAACCACTGAGGAATCTCAGCTGACGTCACCATGAAAGCGACGTCTAACAGCCTAACAAACTATATCTACTGTCCTTACACCAACTACTGATGTCTAACAACTGATTGTAATAATAATACAAAACATGAGGAAACAACTGCTTCACGTTCCACTGTTGTAGCCTAAGCACTGATGCTTAACAACAACATCAGTGCTTTCTTCAAAGGTGATCAGTCCTTGAATGAGCAGTGTTTGTGTCTTCAACAACACTTAAGAGACAGCAGTAGATAGAGCAACAGAGTTTGTCTTCAGTAGTCTTTAGGATCATATCAGCAGTTGAAAGGGCACAGCAGTTGATTATGAGCAGCAGTTAGAGACCATCAGATGTTATAACTCACTTTCAAGGGGAGAGCAAAGTATAAACTACTGTTTATTGTGAATCCTCTGTTGTGACCTGGTTTTGGCTTTACATTATCTGTTCCTTTGTTAGGGTTCAATCCCAACAGTACCGAACCTCAAGAGTGCTATGAGATTGTCAAAGTGATGTCCTTGTTATAGTAAAATGTAAAGTGCGTGTGAATTCGACAAGAAGTTGAAGTCTCGAACAACGGATAGAGAGAATGTTTCTTGTGAAGGCTATTATAGGAAACATGTGTGAGCTCGAAACTTGAAGTCGAAAAGATAAAACAACATTGGTCAAGGTCCTGAGCTTCTAGTAATTTAAATAACGTCACGCTTGCAATGTAATAAGGGACACTTTTATATATATAGAAAGAACCATTGGTGTATCTACCGTGTCCTCATTATATTGTTCACGTTTCATTATTCTTATCACTATAGGTTCTTACACATGACAAAACTTGTTGTGGTTTCTGTGCACTAAATTCCATAATTATGTATGCATCCATAATTACGTAAATCCTTACACAGTCCGCACACTGCATTTTATAATGTGTAGGGGAAGAAAATTAGACGAATAAACCTGTGATGATTGTGAGTAGACCACCATATTAGATCAACAAATGATCTTTTTAAATAGACCACCAAAGAGTCTTTTCAGCTACATCATCACATGACATCTTTAACCAGATTAAAGAATCAATCTTTTTAACTAGACCACCCAATGGGTCTCTTTTAACTTTGGAATAGTACTTTATAATCCAAGGGTCTTATGTGACAACCCGTACTCTCGTTGACGAGAGAAGGGTATTTTTGTAATATTTGAAATTTGTGGATATTAGTATAATTAATATTATTAATTGCAAAATAATAAACCGCAACGAGAGTTTTAAATATTTACGCATCTAGTAAATTTTAAACGGTTTTGTTGGCTTTGCCTTGACATTTAATCCATACACTTGGGCTAGGCCTAAGCCCCACTCCCTAATTAACCTAAACCCTATCCAATAAATACCCCCTTATAAACCCCACTCCTATTTTAAAAACATAAAAACCCTAAATGAGAACATCAGCCGCACAAGCCCACACTTCTCTTCTCCTCTCTAACCTCCGGTCACCGGAGACCCACTCCAACCGGCGACAGACTCCGGCCACACCTCAGGCCAGAGGACACCCCTTTCCTTCCTACATTCGCTTTATACCGTCACACGCGCACACCCCTGAAACCCACAACCCTCCTCTTCATGTGTTTGATACCCCCTGTTACTCGGTGATAAACGGTCAACCACTACTTGGTGGTGGCGACGTGCAACCCAGCAGCAGCAGACGTGTTGTATGGCAGGTGATGTTGAAGATGGTCTTCGGATAACTTCGGTTGCAACGGGCAACGATACACGGCGGCGATGATGGGTGGCTGACGGTGGACGACGAATGGAGTACGGCGGCAACGGAAGTTAACGACGGCTGCTGGAGCTTCGGCACGTGCAATAGTGACACACGCACTCCCTTTCGGTCCTCTTCCTTTCTCGGTCAGTAGCATATTATCTTTGAATACCTGTGTTTGTTGTGATTCTCGACCCTCTATATGTTTGTTTATTTTAGAAATACCTGTTGAAATGGTTTTGTAATTCTTTTGGTGCTTCAACTTGATATATAAGAAGTAAATTAGAGGGTGTTCACTGTGAATCTTGATTGATGAAATAATTGTTACTATTTGATGATGAATGTAAGTATGTGATAATGATGTTGAAACCACGCTCTGTTCATGCTAGTGGTGCTATGTTCATACTTAAAAATATGATACTGGGTTTTCTCTTAAAATGGGTTTTCTTCTAATGAATGTACAACTGCTTATGCACCAGGTACAACCTGGTTAATCATGTTTGAATACTTAACATGAAAATGATGTTTATGAGGATCACTGTTAAATGCCTTAAATGATTGTTTGAATGATGAAACGATGATAACAAATGACGTTGATTTCTGTTAAATATTGAAATGATGATGATGAGGATAGGGGTTACTAGTCGATTAGAATGATAAAGCTGTTGCTGGATATGTGAATATGTTAACTGTTTGTAAGTTGAAGATGAGAATAATTAGTAATAGATACATGGATCTGCTTATGTTTCTAGATTTCATGATTGAATGAGGAATAAAGGTGACTGAATATGAAAGTTTGATGATAGATTTTCATGGATTGTACATATGGGTATGCGTAGGGTACAACTGGTTGATGCGTGCTTTTGTATTTCGAAGGTGATGAGTGTCACGTGATGATTTGAGAATTTTGTGATTACATGTTTTGTCTCCTTCTGATTGATTTGGAAAGAGTAAAAGGAATGTGTATTAAGGTCCGTACATGTCTGATCGCACACTTAGCTGGCCCCCACTCAACTGTTTGGTATTTTGAATATGGATCGCATAATTCTAAAGACCAGGTCCCACGATGTTTTTTTATTCTAGTCGCACAATTGAAGGCCTGGGCCCACTTGTTCATGGTACAAAATGGTCAATCGCACATTTTATGAAATAACCAACATGCTCTGATTTAGCATTAAATACTATTGATCGCACAATTTCACTTTATAATATATACACACAATCGCACAATTTTGACTTTATAATATAGGAAACAAAATTGTTTCCAACCGCACAACTTGTGACAACTGGCCCAAACCGGTAATTTCCGTACACATTAATTATTGCTTAATGACTGCAATTATGTGCTTAATTGTCAGCAATATCTGATTACATACTAAACAAGTGAATTCATGCACGTTGTATACTACAAAATATTTCTTTATGCATAAACAAGAGTGTTGCGTCAAATATACTAGTAAACTCACCGGTAAGGCACTTTGTGTCAACAATACTGCAGCAAGCAGTCAGGCAACAATACGTTAAAACCCAAGAGTACATACAAGGGTTTAATATATATGCAATACCAAAGCAAAAATAAGCACTAAAAAGCACCCGAAACGCACTTTAAGTGCAGAATTTATATAATTCAGCATTTAGACATATGAATATTTTGCAAAAATGTCGTTTTATTATCCAGAATATTTCCCTAAGTGTTGGGAATCGATAGTGTTACAAAAAGATACTTATTAAACACTAAAAGGTGCAATTTAGCACTTTAACGAATCGGTATGTAACCGAACAACCGGACTTTACCCGAAACATAAAAATATTGCCAATAACATTGTTTATCTCTTTCTGAGCCAGTTAGGGTCCCTGAATACCCTAACACCCGCTGTAATACTCAACACACTAGTAACCGGATTAACCTCCAACTTAATATAACTAGACCCTAACAATTAGTTGTAAATGAACCATAAGACCCCCCCCCCCCTAACCGAGTTCGTCCCCTAGGGGGACACCCTTGTCCTTTATTTGATTTTTATAATCTTGTTTGTCTAATATCAATTAGACATAAGAACCATTGGATAATTGTGAAAGGTTTTGTCTATAAGAACAAGCTTTAGCACACCATATCATTTCACCACTTAACCAACAACACACTTCTCTCTCCCTCTCTTTGAAACTCACGGCCGAACACACCCACCCACACCCATCCATTTTTGAGCTTTGATCTTGCCTTTCCAAGTATCTACAAGTGTTAAGGATTGCGTATAAGGAAGCTCGGTGCACTCGGATTGTGAAGAACCTCGCTACATTGCTTTTACCCACCCGATCTTCGACTAGTTTCTTCCCTAGCCTCGAGCTAGTAGTAAGTGACTCTAAACGCCTTCTTGATCTATTCTAAAGTGGTTAAAACGAACTTTGTCGGTTAAAAGTCAAGAACATGCAAGTTAACATACTAAAAGTTTACTAAAAATGTTAAACATGTTGGATAAAAGCTAAAGAGTTGTGTAAATCTTGTAAGATTTGTTATGCGTAACTATTTAGGGCCGATCTATGTTGTGGTAGCTCGGATCATCATCTAACCCGGATTAGTCGTGATCATGGGTCATGACATAGGGTTTGTTTAAGTGTACAAAGGGCTAAATGATGAAACTCTACCACACATTAAACATGAACTTGTGTAAATATAATTTTTCTTGTAAAATAAGGCTCTAAACATGTAGATCTAAAGATCTACAAGTGGTTTTTTCGGATGAACCAAGCGGAAAATGCTAGTTTTGTCAAAATCCGGACCTTACATAAACTAAAAGCATTTTAGTGAATAAACAAGTGTGCAAACACTTATGTCACAAGAAAAATTTAACAAGTAATACTTTTGAAATTCATGATTGGAAGTTGTGAAAATACATACTCATCAAAAATAAAGTTTTTAAGAAACTAAACTTATTTTTAAAGATAACAAAACTTAAATGTACTAGCAAGTTACTACGCATTTTTGTAAATATTTAAGTTCATGAAATAGAGGAACTAGTGATTATTGTTGATGATTATTGTTGATAACTGTTGTTGATTATTGTTGACAATTTAAAAGAAAATAAACACATGTTTTGAAAACATGGGAAGCCTCCATTTTTAGGGGAAACTCTGTCAAAATTTTTATAAATTTTGACACTTAGAGAATATAAGTTTTTGAGAAACTTATTCCCTAAAAACGTGTTTAAAAGTATTACCAAGGTTTCCCTAATTTTTGGTGATAAGAAATGTGGATTTCTTCAAGAATAAAAATGGATATAAGTATGTATATTTTGAGAGAAAAAAAATATATATATTATGTTATCACCAACTTTTGTGCTAAGTATATATAGTATGTGTTATACGTGCTAGTGTATTAAGATTTAATAATACACTAAATACTCATGAGGAGTATAAACATAAAATACACATACAACATACAAGATACATAATTCGGGTGCAAAGTGCAAAATACAAAATACTTATATTAAATCTTGAGAAACTAATATAAGTAAAATACTTAGTTAAAAATATGAAATATTTTTAACACAACAATACAAATACAAAAGAGAGTGACTGTACCTGTGCGATACAAGTCTAGTGACTAACGTTAAGAAAACGCGTATAGGTTACGACGTTAATTAAGCAAATCCGGTGAAGTTTACGACGCACAGGAACGCAAAGTTGTGAGTTCATGCTCCCCCTTTTCTCTTAACTGTTTTTCAGATTTTTAACTTCGGGGGTGAAATACATGTTACTAATACTCCAGTAATTACAAAATGGTATGATATGAACTAAAACGAGAAGTAATCTTGGCGACAACTAGTGCCAAGAATTGATACGAGAAATCGTGTCACGAATATGGTACCATAAGCACCATTAATCGTGTACATACTTAGACCGCAGAACAAAAAGGTTAGATCTAATGGGTTCAGGGCAGCCCCACTCTTGGTGACAACTAGAACCAAGTAGTGTTTTTGTGTCTCAGTCGTGAATCGACTATAGAAAAATGCCTATGGTTTGGTGACTTCCTATGTCATGTCACATGTTAATGGCTTTGCAACCCATTAACACTTGATACATATGGAAATACTTGATTTATACTTGAATACGTGATTTAACATATACATACCATGATTTTTATACAAAGTATACAAGCGTTAAAAACGAAAACTGCATGAATTCACACCAACATTATGTTGACGTTTTTTTTCCAAAACTCACATGTATTTCAGGTAACTAGAAGTGGATGTGCGCGCGGTCCTACCCATGCTCGTGGATGTCGCTTATGTGTTGTCTTTAAATAAAGTTGTAAACCCTTTTGAAACAATGTTTTATGTTAACTCGCGATGTAAACGCTAACTTATGTTTTCAAATTATGGGATTTGAAGTTATTTCATGAGCATGTAATATGTTTACCTTTCGTATGCAATGAGAACCTTTCTTGATCACACCTCGTGCTTCCGCCGCAGAAAGGGGTGTGACAGATTGGTATCAGAGCTGCGATTGTAGTGAACCAGGATTCCTTCTTGAGTCTAGTCTACAATCTCTAGGATCCATTCACGAAAATAATTTTCAAAGAGTTTTCATTGCATAAAACATCCCGCGACAACCACTACCTGAAACTGTCTACATGAGTCTAGAAAAGACACTACGAGACTTAGAGTGCACTTGAGTAGCACTTGTCGTTGACTAGAAATTACTTACAATTATGTAGCATGTACTAGAAGTAGAATGTCACAAGTATACGTGACTTTACCTAAAGGCAATGGCCCATCTGAAGGAAGAAATATGAGGATGAAACGAACTGTGCGGACTGTGCAAGGAGTTACGTAGTTATGGATGCATACATAATTATGGAATTCAGTGCACAAAAATCACAGCAAGTCGTGTCACGTATAGATTCCCTCAGTGCAAGCCTACTAAGTACTCTGCTAGAGTAATAATTGTTTGATGTCACTTATGTGGTATATACCTGTGAATATATATACTACTACTCTCTAGTAGGACGATATCAAACAAATGTTTAACCCTGTTGTGTTATGTTCTGTCAGAACATGGCACCCAGGAAAGCTGTGAATGCTCGCAATGATGATCAACCTCCTCCTCCCCCACTGCCAAGAACTGTTGAAGAGCTGAACGCTCTACTGGAAGAAAGGATCTCCGCTGCTATCGCCCAGTATGAGGCAAACCGTACTCAAGACAGTGGTGGACCAAGCAACGCTAGGCGTAATGGGAATGGAGATTCGTCTGGAGGAAACGCAGCTCAAGGCTGCACTTTCAAGCAGTTCCTCGACTGCAAGCCGATGAACTATGATGGCACAGGAGGTGCAGTAGCATTTGTGCGCTGGACAGAGAAGACTGAAGCTACTTTCCGCATGAGCAAGTGTACCGCGGATCAACAAGTCACCTTTGCTACTGGGTTATTTGTCGATGAAGCTCTGACTTGGTGGAACCTGTAAGTCCAAACTTTGGGTGATGATGCTGCTTATGGCTTAACTTGGGAGGAACTGAAGGAAAGAATGAAAGAGAAGTACTGCTCTCGTGCTGAACTCCAAAGGCTGGAGACGGAGTTCTGGCACTTGACCATGGAAGGTGCTGACATTAATGGTTATACTCGAAGGTTCCACGATCTGTCCAGAGTGCTTCCCTACATGGTGACACCCGAATTCAAGCGCGTAGAACGCTACATTTGGGGACTGGCCTCAGAGTTTCGTGGCATGGTGACGTCGGCCAAACCACAAACAATCACCGAGGCTGTAACTCTGGCTGTCAGCCTTACTGAAGATTATGTTCGAATGAAGAAGCTATCACTGAACCCCACAGAAAATGCCGAGACGCATGCTGAGTCGTCTGGCGACAAGAAGAGGAAACATGCAAACTTGAATCAAGCAACTCGTAACAACAAAGGTTCCAACAAGAAGCGTGACCCTAACCCGCCTCAAGGGGCGGAATCTCTTGCAGCCATGAACGACGCTCCAGCAAGGGGATACCTGGGCACCTTGCCCAAATGCCATCGGTGTAAACGCCATCACGAGGGAGCTTGTCGCATCTCAAAGTGTGATAAGTGTGGGAAGTTGGGTCACCGCACTGAAGACTGCTGGAGTAAGAGGAACGGGAATGGAAATCGTAATGGGGCTGATGATAGGAACAATGGTGGAAATGGAAATGGTGCTGGTAACGGGAATGGGCGAAACCAAGGATGCTTCAGATGTGGAAGCAAAGATCATATCATGAAGGATTGCCCAGAAGGAAACAATGCTCAGGCTAGAGCATTTGTAATTGGAGCAAGGGACGCACGCGAGGACCCTAATGTGGTCAACGGTACGTTCCTCATTAACAATCACTTTGCATCCATATTATTTGATACTGGCGCCGATTATAGCTTCATGTCTGTGGAATTTAAACGCATACTTGGAATAGAATATAGTAGATTAGAAATTCCTTATTCCATAGAACTAGCCAAAGGTAAACTTGTTGAATCGGGCGAAGTTGTTAGAGGCTGCACGCTAGAACTTGGTGAACGAAGATTTAGCATCGACCTCTTACCTATTCAATTAGGTAGCTTCGATGTAGTGGTCGGAATGGACTAGTTGTCCAAGAACAAAGCCGAAGTCATTTGTCATGAGAAAATCGTTCGCATCCCTCTGGCGAATGATGAAACTCTCATCGTACATGGAGAGAGAAGAAACGCGCCTCTACGAATCATCAGTTGTATGAAGGCACAAAAGTGCTTAAGGAAACGATGTGTTGCTTTCCTAGCACACGTTGTAGATAAGAAGGCTGTGGAGCCAAAACTCGAAGACATTCCTGTGGTGAAGGAATTTCCTAATGTGTTCCCTGAAGATCTGCCAGGACTACCTCCGCAACGACAAGTTGAATTCCATATAGACTTGGTTCCGGGAGCCGCTCCTGTAGCCAAGGCACCCTATCGACTTGCGCCATCCGAAATGCAAGAATTATCCACACAGCTTCAGGAGTTGTTGGATAAAGGATTCATAAGGCCAAGCTTCTCACCCTGGGGAGCTCCAGTATTGTTCGTGAAGAAGAAGGATGGAACACTGCGGATGTGTATGGATTACAGAGAACTGAACAAGCTCACAATCAAGAATCGGTATCCACTACCGAGGATTGATGACTTATTTGATCAACTGCAAGAATCAAGCTATTATTCCAAGATTGACCTTCGATCTGGATACCATCAGCTGAGAATCCAAGAAGAAAGCATGCCAAAGACTGCATTCAGAACGCGACATGGGCACTACGAATTTCTTGTAATGCCATTCGGGCTGACGAATGCACCAGCGGTCTTTATGGATCTAATGAACCGCGTATGTAAACCATATCTTGATAAATTCATGATTGTATTTATCGATGATATCCTGATTTATTCGCGAACGAAAGAAGAACATGAGCAGCATCTCAGAACTATTCTGGAACTACTGAAGAAAGAGAAACTTTATGCAAAGTTCTCGAAATGCGAATTCTGGATTCGCGAAGTACAATTTCTTGGTCACGTTGTGAATGAGAAGGGCATTCATGAAGACCCGTCCAAGATAGAAGCAATAAAGAACTGGGAAGCTCCCAAGACCCCAACCGAAGTACGACAATTTTTGGGCTTAGCGGGCTATTACCGACGATTCATCGAGTATTTCTCAAAGATAGCTCAATTGCTAACAACCCTTACACAGAAAGACAAGAAATACGACTGGGGTCACAAACAGGAAGAAGCCTTTCAGCTACTTAAGAACAAGCTCTGTGATGCACCGATACTATCATTACCCGAAGGCACTGAAGACTTCGTGGTATACTGCGACGCCTCACGACAAGGCTTGGGTTGCGTGCTCATGCAACGCCAAAAAGTCATCGATTATGCTTCAAGACAACTGAAGGTTCACGAGAGAAATTATACCACTCACGACCTGGAGCTGGGCGCAGTGGTATTCGCCTTGAAGATTTGGCGACACTATTTATATGGTACTCGATGTACGATCTTCACAGATCACAAAAGCTTACAACACATATTTGATCAGAAGGAATTGAATATGCGCCAGCGACGTTGGGTTGAGCTGCTGAACGATTATGACTGTGAGATTAAGTACCACCCAGGAAAGGCAAACGTTGTAGCGGACGCGTTGAGCCGAAAAGAAAGGGTCAAGACCCTAAGGGTTCGAGCATTGGAAATGACGATTCAAACGAACCTCACTGCACGCATTCGTGATGCACAACAAGAAGCTCTTAAAGGAGAGAACCATAAAGCTGAATACCTACGGGGTATGCTGAAAAACATGGTGCCAAACGAAGAGGGAGCCTTATACTTCAAGAAGCGTATTTGGGTTCCACTTTATGGTGGCATACGAGAAGTCATCCTTAATGAAGCCCACAAATCGAGATATTCGATCCATCCAGGATCGGACAAAATGTTTCAAGACTTGAAAGAATACTATTGGTGGCCAAGACTCAAAAGCGACGTTGCTGTTTATGTTGGAAAATGCCTAACCTGTGCCAAGGTTAAGGCAGAATATCAGAAACCGTCCGACCTACTACAACAACCGGAGATTCCCGTGTGGAAGTGGGAACAAATCTCGATGGACTTCATAACGAAATTACCCAGGACCCCGAGAGGGCACGATATGATATGGGTAAAAGTTGATCGATTAACGAAGTCTGAGCACTTCCTACCGATCCGAGAAAAAGACAGCACTGGAAAGCTTGCTGAAATATACTTAAGAGAAATTGTGGCACGTCATGGAGTGCCAATCTCAATCATTTCAGACAGAGATGGACGCTTTGTCTCAAGAATCTTGCAATCATTTCAGGAAGCCTTTGGATCTCAGTTGGATCTAAGCACGGCATTCCATGCGCAAACAGACGGCCAGGGCGAACGGACTATACAAACGTTAGAAGATATGCTTCGCGCATGTGTCATGGATCTAGGCGGCAGCTGGGATACTCATCTACCTTTAGTTGAGTTTTCCTACAATAACAGTTATCATACGAGCATAAAATCCGCACCGTTCGAAGCTCTGTATGGCCGCAAATGCCGATCGCCCCTATGTTGGGCAGACGCTGGAGATAAACGTATGGTTGGTCCTGAACTTGTACAAGAGACAACCGACAAGATTGCGCAGATCCGAGAGCGCATTAAGGCAGCTCGAGATCGACAAAAGACCTACGCCGATCCGAAAAGAAAATCAGTAGAATTCAAAGTGGGGGACAAAGTATTGTTAAAAGTCTCACCATGGAAGGGCGTAGTCAGATTTGGAAAGCGTGGAAAGCTGAATCCACGGTATATCGGACCATTCAGAATATTGAAGAAAATTGGTACCGTGGCATACAAGTTGGAGTTACCGGAAGAACTTAATGGAGTACATGATACGTTTCATGTATCCAACCTGAAGAAGAGTCCAACACAAGAAAACGTGATCATCCCGATGGATGAAGTGCATATTGATGAAGCCCTCCGATTTACAGAACAACCCGTTGAGGTTACCGACTGGAAAGTCAACAAGACCAGGAGGAGCAGCGTAAAACTTGTCAAAGTACGTTGGAGCTCTAAGCACGGACCCGAGTACACATGGGAACGTAAAGACCAGTTCAAGAAAAAGTATCCCCACCTATTCAAGAAGACTCCAGCGAGAGTGAGTTCAGCCTGAATTTCGGGACGAAATTCTTTTAACGGGGGGAGACTGTGACAACTGGCCCAAACCGGTAATTTCCGTACACATTAATTATTGCTTAATGACTGCAATTATGTGCTTAATTGTCAGCAATATCTGGTTACATACTAAACAAGTGAATTCATGCACGTTGTATACTACAAAATATTGCTTTATGCATAAACAAGAGTGTTGCGTCAAATATACTAGTAAACTCACCGGTAAGGCACTTTGTGTCAACAATACTGCAGCAAGCAGTCAGGCAATAAAATTGAGGCCTAGGTGTAGGTCCGACGACAACAATACCTTAAAACCCAAGAGTACATACAAGGGTTTAATATATATGCAATACGAAAGCAAAAATAAGCACCCGAAATGCACTTTAAGTGCAGAATTTATATAATTCAGCATTTAGACATATGAATATTTTGCAGAAATGTCATTTTATTATCCAGAATATTTCCCTAAGTGTTGGGAATCGATAGTGTTACAAAAAGATACTTATTAAACA